>JANCMC010043049.1:0-30882 GCA_024363005.1 Charaxes varanes | reverse complement strand
CTCTGTGGCTCAATCTAACAATCAGAAAAGTTCTATCATGCCGATTAACAAAAGATATTCAGAACAATCGAAAAACGCCATGCAGGCAGCCCGGTGTTAAAAAATGCCGAGGACATAATTTTTTTGTACTGTTACTTAGTTATGATGGCGCAGCGACCCAAACCGGATCTTGGCCTTCGAGACTAAGACTAATTAAGTGTATAAATATAATAATATAACTCTTTATTCAACAAGAAACGCATTACAAAAGAATACAAAAAAATGAGCACTGGCACTCCCGGAGTCGCAACAGAAGTAAAAACGAATTGTCAAAAGTGAAATTAAAGTCAAGCATTCGGTGACGATAACGGGAGTTCCACGACTTTTGTTGACCCAAAAAGAACACATCGCACGCTTAATCCGTAAACTGACCGATTACGTTTTAGGCCTAAAGTGAGCTAATAATACAGGCAGCGACGTTTCAACGCCCTCTATCAGCCAATCTAAAAATTATTTCGGAATCTCCATCCAACACTAATATACAGCTATTTTCATAATTTTAACTAAAATAGGTTTTTATTAAAAGACAAACAAATAATAAAATATCATTAAAATAACATTTTAATATCATTCATCAGTTCATTAACTATAATTAAAATACATAATTTGTCGTTTTTATCGAATTATAAGCGGAATACGTCGTAAATGACAAAACATTTTCTGGGATTACTAAAAAATCAGCTTTTTTGAGTTAGGTCAGTTTACGATTAAGCATATATACACAGTACAAATATAGCCCATGGAAAGCGTTCGGTGACGTGACGAAAACGTGAATTCAATGGCTTTTTCCCATCTCAAAAAATGCCTTAGGTGCCTAAAGAAATTTTTACTTCAATACTAACAGTATCAAACAAAAAAAAAACAAAAAATGAATGAATGATGACGATAATTAATTGAGTGAATAAATTGGATGATGACGAATTTACTTATGTATATACCTAAAGAAACTTCAAAGGACTAAATATTTTCTTTTGTGTTTTATATTAAACATGTAGTCTAGTCGTAGAAAAATTGTATGCAACGGTGTATAACTAGGTCAAAAAAGTCTTGTGGCGTTTGTCTCTGCAACTGTCGCCACTCGTCGTTTTTGAACTCTCTTATAAAACTGTTGCATAAAATACTTGTAAACTAATTGAACGCGCGTACAGTATTCCTGGAATTTTTAAGAAAAAAGCTTACCTTGCTCGCTCTGGAAGCTGTTCGAGAGAAGTCAGCACTCCTGATAAGTAACTCAACATATCCGTGACGAAAGATGAGGCTTGCCCACTCGGTTCAACTGCAAATGCAATATAATATATACTATTGCCAATTTCATATAGCTATTGAAACCGAATTTATTTTAATTGAATGTGTCACATTATACCTTACGTAATATTAATACTAACTAGATATCGTCAGTTGGTCGATTCTGGGCCACAAATCTTTAGGTTTGCGTACTCTATACTTATTTTAAGCTATATACAAAAATTTCATTCTTTGTAGGACATTTTTGTTTGATATTTAATACACGTTCGATCGTCATAACTGAGCTTTGACAACAACCTTATAGTAAAATTTATATAGGTGTGTGTAAATCGTTTGGCATTAGTGTGCGTGTAATTTTATTTTAATAATTTAATGCGTATTTTATTTTAGAAAAAACATTAGGATTCGCACACCCTACTCTATATAAGCTATAATTGTGCCAAATTATCATCGTACTCCTCCGTCCGCACAATTTCCCTAAATTGTTAGTGAAAGATTTTACCTCACGTATTAATATTTAATACTAACTTATTTAAACTTAATTATGAACGTTCTCAATTTAAAACGATTGACATGAGCGATACGAAAATGGCAAAATATATTTATTATCATATATAATTATTATAAAGTACTTTTATACTTCTAAAATTAATTTAGTATTCTCTTACCCAATAACCAGTCGTAGTTCTCCAAGTCGAGAAACTCGTCAACTTTCTTTTCGAGTTTATCACAGATTTGCTGCTCCGCATCGTCACGCGCTGCTTGGAACATGCTACCTGCAGTCTGAAACAAATAGCATCATATTAAATCACAACGAGATTTCTAGTAAAAGTTACACGTAATAGTTTTAAAAGGTACCTCCACTCATCAGCCGACCACAAACCATAAATCAAACAATTCTGTGATCCTCCTATAACACGGTAGTCTTTTTTTTATGTTACAGACGGGGGCAGACGAGCAGGCAGCAGGCACCGAAGTGCCTACCGGCGCCCATGGACATCTGCAGGACCAGAAGGCCAACAGATGCGCTGCCGGACCTTAATGACGAGTTTAGGCCACCGGGAAGACTCACAAACCGAACGAAACGCGACAACAACACCATCACTAGACGTGAATATTGCTACAGTCTCTGTAATTATAACACAGTGTGGCAGATATTTGACAGTTGCCTCCCAGACACGCCTTGCTATATCACATCAGTATTCTCAAACTAAGTTAAACCAAGTTGAACTTGGACGTTTCTTTATTGGAAAATATCGTTGGAATTCTAAAATAGCTTTGGAATAAATAGAAGCAGTACCTACTATGGCTAAGGTCATTAAATATGTATCTCTTCTTCTTCCTAGTGGCTAAGGTCATTAAATATGTATCTCTTCTACTTCCTATCCCTGTCTAGTACCAGGATCCGCTTAGACTGCAGAGGATGTGGCTGTGGAGCGGTGTCACTCAATCATATTAATCTAGACCCAAGGTTTTACGTGCCTTCCGAAACACGGAGGAGATCGGATGGTTGAAAACTAGTGCTAAAAGGGGTCACCCATCTATCACCCCACCGCGGTGAGAGCCACTTCTTTTAGCAATCCACCGACCGAATCGATGCCGGCCACTGATATTGAACTAGGACGTTCTAAATTATGTATATCGTTTTTTTTTAGTTAAAAAACTAAACTCACACAACGCAAGAAAATACTTAAGTTTGGGCTTAGGTTAAAGGAAATCATGCGATTCTCCTGAAATCAATGGCTAATAATTCATCAGGCTTTAACGCTTTATCTTCTGAATTGGGCTATTTTTCAGGAACCCTTCGGGTCGCGTGAGGTGAAATGAGACGCGAGATTTTGGGCGTCTGTCGTCATCTTTTTTTAACGACGAAAACGTTTGTTCACCTGATTTTAAGTGGCAACCGATGCTTGTAGTGGGTAAAACATAAATGAGGGTAGTTGTTCATAAGAGTATAAATACAGTGACACGCAGGTACACATAGCAGTTGTATTACGACCGTTGACTTGGTATCAACTATCTAAGTACATTGTGATCAGTGAGTACGACGCATGCAAACACCAATAGTGTGTTGTGATTATAACAAATATTTAATAATATTTACGTAGTATCAGTTGATACTGATGGCTGGCCTCTTGGCGCAGTGGGCGGTGACTCTACCTTCTGCTCCGGGGGTCGTGGATTCGATTCCCATCTCGAGTCTGGGTGTATTATCCATATGTATGTAATATATTTGTGTATAACAGGCGGCTGTTACCTATAACACAGACATTAAGTTTTCTACCTTAGGAACAGACGTCCGTGTGTCATATAGTCCTGTATAATATTTTTCTCAGAGTCAATCTCTCTTATAAGGCAGTTGGCAGTGACTCTGCCCTCGTAGTGGATTCGATTTCCGACTCGATTCTGAGTGTATAAGTATGTATTTATATATTTTAAAAAATATTTGTGTGTCAGTCGGCTGTTACCTATAGCACTGGTATTAAGTTCATTTAAACTACCCAGGAAAAAGTCATTTCATTCTATATATTTCTAGAAATTGTCAGAATACTATAAACCTGTTTAAAATTGAGTTTCCAGTTAAGTAATTTTTTTTTAATTTTTTAATGATGATTTAATGACATAGAGTAATTTATCAAATTAAATTCAAAATACGTTTTATTCAAATAGACTCTTTTGCATCGTCAAATATTTTAAAGGTTACCACTGATTCGGGAAAGTTGAACGACGAAAAGAATCAGGAATCAGGAAACTTGTTAGCCAGTTTAAAAAAAACAGTTTATACAAAAGGGAGTTCAGTACAATTCAATTAGTAAACTTTAAAGTACAAAACTGGAGTGAATCAACTCCAAGCAGTTTGATCGTTGATTTAGTTTTTAACTGTATAAATGATTTGCGAATAAACGTGTTTTTAACTTGTCTTTTAAATGTTATAGTAGCCATCTGTTGTACAGTTCATAGTTAAAGAATTTTCTTTCCCTTAAACATGAGGCTGCCGCAGTCACACACTAGTACGTAGCTAATAGATTGGTTGCATCATATTTCCAACTATTTTATTGATAAATTACCTACAGCCCCCGACTTAGTCCGCGTTGAGTTTAGTTTGATTTTCGCGCCAAAAAGTAGCATATGACCTTATCAAACGTCCACTCTACCTTTATACCAAAATACTTCGAAAATGATTTAGTGTCTTGAAAACGTAATAGACAGGGTTGCTATCATATTTATAATTTTAATTTAGATTAATCAAGATTGAACCCAGTCCTTATGAATGTTTGGCCACCCTTCTTGCTCTTGAGCTATTGAGGATCTATTCGTAAAACTATATTTATTAAAATTAAAAGTATATTTATTAATGAGCAGCCCTAATAATGTCCGATCACAAATACATTGATATGATTTATCGTTAACAACGACCACAACTCGTGTGTGCCACACACACATAGACACCCAGTATTATGTGGACGAATGTAGTGGACGTGTTGCATCGGAATAGACCGAGAGGTGGCCCAACTGCATTTATACTTTAAGATAATGGAGTAGTTTATGTATTTTTATTGCAACTGATAATGTAAATAAACTTGACTGTTTATAGAATTTGTGTTTTAATAAAGTTATCCCAAACTCCATGGGTATCTTTTTAGGCTACGTTTGATTATTAAAGCCAAAATATGACTTTTAAATTTAGAACAGTTGGTACTAAGCTGATATCGTTTAGTTCGTTGTTCGGACTTCGGAATACATCAAATTACATACGTGCGTGCACTTTTTTTCCACTTTAGGTTTTCATGGCCGCAGGTCTACTACCTCCCCCCCCCCCACACGTGCTTTTTGACGGTATTTATTTTTGTTTTGAATTCAAGATTTAGTCATCATTCGCACGAGAGTAAAAAAAGCGTTGCGTTAAATCTCGGCGTTGGCATCGCGTTATAAAAGCGCTGTCGTGCGTGCAAAAACAATTCTTGGGAATTCATATGTTCTATTTGAACGCTTTTTCAATGCGCGGTAAAAAACCTCTGGTGGGAATGAGTACTTAAGAGTGTTTTCCGATCCCTTGTTCGAGTTAATTCGAGTAAATACCTTTTTATTAAGCTAATTGTAACTTTACCAGCCTCCTTGCCTCCCCATAAGATACATTTATGTTATGGAAATTATGATATAAGGAGGACCATCGCAATGTATTAAAGTTTCCGTCGCAATACACAAAAATGGAGGGCGCCACATGAATGAGGAAGAGTTTTAAAGGGTCAATTCATTGTTACATTTATACCATACCGCGCCATTCTGAAAGGCTATTGGTCAATTCATTCTACACTAGAGCCATTTCAGTGAATCTTCGAACGATTTTGCTATTTACAAATGGCCACTTTTTCACCTAGCCCCCGCATAGATAATCTCCCTCCTCATAGATCCTTATATTTTAATCGCTATAATTTATGTATTAACTGTGAAGTATAACCACACTGAACAATATGGCCTTCCAGAACGGCGCGGTATGGTATAAATGTAGCAATTAATTGACCAATACCTTTAGAACGAATTGACCTTTAAAATTATTCCTCATTCTATTGTGGCGCCCCCATTATTTGTCGATTTAAAACATTGAACAACGAAACTTTAAAACATTGAAAAGGTCCTCCTTGTATTCTAATCTCCATACAAAAAACAAAGATAATACATTTACAAGTTACATTAGTTTGAAACTTTGTTTGACGTGTCGTAACAGATTTGTATTTTACCAATTTTATCCTTAAATTGGAAATAAGTTTTTTAAAATATTTCCATTTTATAGTTTTAAACAAAGTGACGAGTGACGACTAAAACGATAAAGTTTATGTGTTTAGTTGTTATCTTGTGATAGCTAATTTCCGTTCAATTTACAATTGACATGTACTTCACAATTACATACATTTTAATTTCGTCTAATTTACGTGCGTTAGAAAAATGATATTATTACTATGAATACTATTGATTTAAATTTAGCAGTTAGTCATGTAAAATGTATAGCAGACAACAATCGATGTGTATGTTGGTGAGGAATATTATAAAGAACAATTGTTTTTTTTTTCAGTTTACAAACGTCTTGCCTAATAACATTATGTGTAAATATTGACAGTGACCAGATTCGAAGCCCACGCGTAAGATATCCTTGCGGACATTCCATCTGTGGTGACTGCGTCGTAACCGCTGAAGACTGCTTGCTTTGTCTTACGCCTCCAGCTTTATCAACACATTTCGATGACAATCCTACGAGTCTTCGTGTTCAGCATGCTTTAGATTTGTTAAACACTTTTCAAGATCTGTTTAGACTGGATGGTACAAGTTTACTTTTTATTCCTCTTTGTTAATTTATTGCTTCTATAAGGAAATAGATTTATCTAATTTCACACCAGGTCTTCAGTTCTTGTTTGATTAAATACTTCCTAACCTGCCAAATTATAACTACGAAACATCAGTCTGATCTATAATCAAGAGTGTTGCTAAGAGGTAGCTGCCCCCTCCCTTGAATTAAAAAAATGTACTCAAATACATAGACATCAAAGACCTGTGTGTACTCATGTGACTAATTTGACTGATAAAGCAAATCTTGCACATAGAAACTATTGAATGTTCTTATTCTATTATATTTCCAGCATTCTGTTTGCATTGAAGCCTAGGCTGAATTTCAAAGTCATACTTTTCTATTCTCTATTTTGGGCTCATCATGGGCTGGTGAAGCTGTTATCTATAATTCAGTTTAGAGTGAATCTGTAATGTCCTTAACAAACCATTAGTGTGTTAACATAGTAAAAAATATCATTAGCTTTGATGGGATTAAAAGCAAGCAATAGGCTTATAATAATAATAAAAAGTTTGCTTAAAAAAACTATATAGCAAGTACTATCTGAATTATGATGCTTGTGATCTATCACGTTAAATCTGTGATACAATACCTGCCATATTCCTAACTTGTAGGTTAACGTCATGACATTTTAGACCGTTCGTCGCATCGTTACTTAACATCACGTGAAATCGCGGTCAAGCGCTAATATTTATTGTAATCAACAATAAAAAAAAAAAACAACAAAATTACAAGTAATAACTTCAGCTACACGAATTGACGACTAAAGAGTTACAGACGGATCTACAAAACAACCGATACCGGTCGTTAAGGTATAGGAAACGGGAATTACAAGCCATCCGTTCTCTGCTTTTAATCCATCCTTTTCCCTTACTCCTGTCTTTCTAATTAGAGGTAGTGCCATGCTTGTAGCGGCATTAGACCGGCGTGTCCGGGTACTAGTACCTCTCTCTTACATAAGACCGGCGCGGCAAGAAGAGGCGACAAGCTTTCACGTCAAGTGACGGTATTGTTGTTGCGTTTCGTTCGGTTTGCGAGATTTCCCGGTAGCCTAAGCTCGTCATTAAGGCCGGCAACGCGTCTGCTTGCCTCCTGGTCGTGCAGATGTTCATGGGCATCAGTAGGCCCTTAGCTGCCTGCTGCCTGCTCGTTTGCCTCTTGTAAAAAAAACTGAATTTAAATGCGTGGAATAAAAGCGTGCAATAAGTTTTAGCTCTTCGCTTATCTCAGTAATCAGCGAACAGGGTTTAATCCACAAGGTCGTCCGTTCACCCAAGCGAAACCTGCATGCCTTAGACGTCTAAAGCTTTGGGATATTAGATATTGCAAATCAAAATACAGTGAATAAGTCATTTATGTCATTTAGCTAGAACTCCTAGGTTTTGTCTGGGCAGTCAGCCTTGGGCTAGAATAGCCTCGATAGCGCAACGGTAGAAAGATGGCCTGTAACGTAATTGTTTCAAACCCTGACACAGTTGGGCTGTCGTCATGGCCACTCCTGACAGAAGCTTTAGAAAAATAAACTTTACTACAAAAGTAGTGAGAATATTAAAGTATCTCTCAATATATTCCTAATTTTCTGTAAAAAAATAAAAATATTAAGCATTACCTCAAAGAACTAATATTCTTAAGACAAAGAATAGGATGACCCGTAATAAACTTCGCTGTCAGTTTTACCTTTTTTAAAATTGCAACAATACAAAGTGATAGTAGTCAAACGCCAAAAACTAATTGCATAGAAGCAAAAATTTAAAAAAAACAATTGATTACCTACGGTAATCCGTAAGAGGGACAGTCTAAAAGTAAACAAAGCAAAACAAACGCAATCCCTTATCGCATATAATGCAAGTAGAGTTAGACAAAGGAACTTTTATTACCGGGAGATAATGCAGGTGAACAGAACCGACCGTTAAAGCATTTACAACTGTGCTTTGTCCAAAATTTGACAACTCCTGTTCTATTGGGTAGATCTATCTATAAATTCAAGCGTAAACAGCGCTTTATGTTGTACTGCGATTTTCGTAGAAAGTGATAAGTTAACTGTAAGCGTTTTGTAATAGAAGGAGAGTAGCAATAGCGATAGAGGGAGACTATTCATCTGTTACTATTCTAGACAATAGAATAGTAATAGGAGACTTCTGTAACGGAAGGAGGGTAAGAAATAGAGATGTCACGAAAATGCGGAAACTTTACGGTTTTGCCGAATATTAATTTATAAATTGTTTCAAAACACACTAAACATATAAATATTTTATTATTTATCATATTTTCTCATGTATTCAGATTTCAATGTAACATTCTAAATATTGACATTCTATTGATGTTATGAATGAAAACAACTTTTTAAAAATATGCGATCTTTGCTAATTGTCTTTTTTATACTATACCTGTAGTTTGCTTTCTAACAAATTTGATGCTATGACTTACGGAATTGTATTCTTGCTTTGATGGAAAAGTGGTAAATGCGCACATTCCCTGTCCTTAGAATTACAGTCCCGTTGCTAAACGTGGTTTGTGGGTTTTGTCCCACTAATTAAGTCTTGTAAGTGAAATTGACATTAAATAAAATTTATATATATATATATTTATTTATTTTACATTTGACGGGATTACACAAAGTCACGATAGGGAGGCCAATAAACACCAAAAACGTCATGCATACAGCAATGCACTGATTTGTTCACCCTAACAATTTCATTACTAAGAATTAGACCTCCAACGGTTTCGGCATAGCGTTACATACAAACAAACAATCAAACATATCTTCAGTTTAGAAGTGTTTCAATCGGCCGACATGCACCCGTTGCTAGAGGCGGCTCGATGGACCTACAAAGTAAATGCTTTAACTTTGTTGATGCTTATACAAAAATGAACCCAATATTTAAGGATGTTAAGGTTTATTTTTTTATATCTAGAGTAAAAGAAGCAAATGTCTTAAATGACATTGGAAAAGTAACTTTGTAAAACTCTTCCTTATAGACTGTTTACACATCTACGAGCCATCTGGTGTTGCAGATGTCCATGGGCGTTGGCAGTCACTCAAGTGAACCGCCTGCCCGTTTGCTCCTTGTGATATAAAACAAATGCTAAGGAATCCGTCTCTTTGTCTCATTACATAGTAATACTAGCTATTACCGCGATTTCGTCTGCATAAAATTAGGTAAAAAAAATAGATTTAATTTTACGTGAAGATATAGAGCCTTTCTCGATCTAACACTGAAAGAATTTTTCAAATCGGACCTTTAGGTCCTGAGATTTGTGCGTTCAAGCAAACAGACAAACGAACACTTCAGCTTTATACATTAGTATTAAACTCCAAATCGGGCAGTTATATTACGTACGCGAAATCTAATAACGCCCTTCCTCTATTAAAGTATATATTCCTAAAGTTTCCATCCACAAATACATAACGCTGTCATACTCTCCTGTTAGTATAATAAATAAGTATGGCGTCTTCCCGTACTGTTATACGGGAACGTTATGTCAGTCGTATTTTACAGAATTGACAAAGAGAAACGCTATCCTTATGAGGACTGTATAGTATTAGCAATCGTGTCGCGTCTCCACGAGGCGCTATAACTGAGGTACATAAATCTATTAAATATAAATAAAATTGTCCGTCCGTATGTTTTAAAACTATGTGTTTTTGCGTATACAACACACATATTTATTATTACAAGGAGCAAGGTTCAGCTGACTACCGACGCCGATGGACAATTCGTCATAGTCATGTGTTTCATATGTGAAAATTATTTATACATGTTCTTTAGTATGCTAACTTTTAAAATTATAGATTTAATATTAAAATATTATGCCAGAAAACACATAATTATGTCAAATGGCTACCCTGAAAAATTCAATATTCGTCAGATTCGTCAGTTTTCTACGTCTATGACGAATTGCACTACCAGAAGGCTCGCAGAAGCGCTGCCGGCCTTTGAGTATAATATGAATTTTTAAACGCGATTATTAACTTTCTCGGGACATATCGGGATCCTGCTTTCATATTATTTTTATTTGACCTTTCGGCTGAATTACAATTGCCGTGGTCACGTGAATACTGAAGAAAAAACCTGTAATAATAATATTTAAAGTGGTAGATGAGGATTATTTATTATGAAAATAGATAAATCTCTCACGTTAAAAGAAGCTTTTGATTACGTTTTATTTTTAAAAGATTTTTGTCATATGAATTTTCGATATTTTTATTCCGTCCTTGTCGCAGGTTGTCACATTTTCGAAGCCCCCTCCCCTTACGCGTGACATCACATAATCAAGATATCAGCAGTTTCTCTAAAGTATTTTATATCGTATGTTAATAAAAGATGAAAAAAAAAATTATGTGTCGTCACATTTTGGTGATAGCTCTGCCCCTTTTTTCCTAAAAAAAAGAATCCTTTTGAAAAGGAATATGAGTCGTGCACTTTTGGATATTCCAAGGTAAAATTAATTTCAATAGTTTGACAACTCGGATAAAGCTGCGGGATGGCAGCTAGTGTATAAATAGTTATGATGATAATAAACAGTATATTTTCACGGTCTCCGAGCGATTTTATTGGTCCGTAAATATTTGCGGTTTCCGTGCTGTATAAATAAAAATCAATGGGAACTCATAAAAATATATAACCCTTATTCCCGTAATAAAACATAAAAAGTGTCTATAAGAAATCACACTAAAGAAACATCTATCTCTGCATAAATATATATATTTTTTTCTGCTGTACGTTATTCGATTCCTTCTAAACGATTAGATAAAATATAAACTTTATTGTCCAATATATATTACGATGCAATTATAATGTATATATTATATAAATAAATAAATATATAGGACTTTATGAAACATGGACGTCTGTTCCTAATATAGACAACTTAATGCCTATGTTATACACAACTATATTTTTTAAATATATAAATACATAAATATAGATAATATACCCAGACTTGAGGAGGGAATCGAATCCACAATCCCGCCGCGGAAGGCAGGCTCATTGCCAACTTCGCCGACGGGCCAGTCATATAAAATCAATCGTTGTTCGCTAATCTCGCTAAAAGTGGTATACCTGTCTGTTTTTTTTTTCATTCCCCTTATTCTAGGAAAGGTTTAAAAGAATAGAAGGAAAGCAAAATGCGAAAGATAATTTAAAAATACTAAAAAATGCAGATTTGGTCGCTACTTCAGAATACTTTTATTTATTTATTTTTTAATGAATATTAGGAATACTTTTTAGGTACGTCTAATATTCTCTTTTTCCCCTCCTACTATGCTTAAATTAAAAGCTTATATTACGAATGGGTGCAACAATCCCCCACGGCGGTGGGGTTTGAACCGGGTACCTTGTGGATTTCAGTCCATACCTGTTTCAGTACTATAATTATTTCTGACATCATTCACTGCCTTGAATCCCGCTGAGCAAAAATTACCCGTCAAATTACACTAGGCTCAGATTCGATTGGTTTTATTGCATCGTCGTTTAGGAGCCAGCTTCACCAATTTAACTAGGCTCTTTGACTGCACCAAAAATACGTGCATGAATGTTCCTCTTTAGGGTTCCGTAGTCCTATAAGGAACCTCTATAGTTCCACTCCGTCCAACTGTCCGTTCGTCCGCAAGGTGGTCCCAGTCTAAGATTTCAAACTATTAGATTTGAAATTTCTTATGTTTATAGGTTACCTAAAAACTTTTTAGAAAAATTATTTGAATGTAATCGAAAAACAACTTTTGAAGTTAGTTAACAAATATCTTTATTGCGTATGAGAAACGGAACCCTTCTATATAAGCGTATCTTGACCCGCTCTTGGCCACATATTTAATTTTTGTCGTTTGAACAAAGAATTTTATTACAAATATCAGTTCATACTTGTATGAAAATTGTCAAGTTTTTTTTAAAATTATACATATAAATAAAAGAAAAAAGTTTGTTTTTTACTAAATGCATGTAGCTATATATACGAAACCTATAGCAAAAACGCAAGTTAAACATTTTGTCTGTAGTCTATCGGTGTTTCTGTTTGTTTGTTCCGGCCAATCTTCGAGACGGCTGGACCGATTTCGACGGAACTTTCGCTTGTAGATTGCTTATTTTAAAAAGAATAACATAGGCTACTTACAACAAAATCAACGAAATGACGCGGGTTTCAGCTTGTCTATATATAGCTAACTAAAAGGAAAATGTCACCTATCACAAAATCTCGGAAACAGCGTGACGCTCAAAGATTAACTTCGGCAAATAGTTACTTAGTAGACAACAGCTATGAACAGATTTTTCGATAGACCCGATCTAAAGAGGTCTAACGCCGAGAGCTCTTTAAACCGGCTCTATCGAGTTAAATTTATTTTACAGGGACGAAGCCGGAGAAACAGCTTGTGTTTCTATTTCGGTTTAAAAAATTGCATGACGACGTCCAGACACTTGAAGTGGTCAAAAAACCACGTGACTTCTACTGACAGAAGCTGAAAAAACCTTATAACCTTAAGGGTTACTTCGGTAGAGGTGGGGATATGTTAGGCAGAGGTTAAAGAATTTCTGGTATAAAAAATGTTTCACCAATGGCCGCCGTAGACCAGGTAGAGGCCGAGGAAGAGGTGGCGCGACGACTGGGACGCTTTTGCGGGAAAGGAGTGGATTGGGTTAGCTCTGAATAGAGGAGGGTGGTCTAAGAGAGGGGAGACCATTGCCCAGCAGCAGCAGTGGAACATTACAGGCTTATTAAGAAAAAAAAGTTGGTTAATTCGTCAAGTGATGGTATTGTCGTCGCGTTTCGTTCAGTTTGTGAGAGCCAGTGGCCTTTCCCTTTAAAGGCCGGCATCGCATCTGCTAGCCCCCTGGTGTCTGTAGTAACTCAAGTGAACTTCTCGTCAGTTTGTCTCTCATTATCTGTACTATTATATAAGCTGAAGAGTTTATTGGTTTGTTTACTTAAGCGCGCTTATCTCAGGAACTACTGGTTCGATTTGAAAAACTCTTTCAGTGTTAGATAGCCCATTTATAATAAATTTTAAGATAAATTGAATTCGGTTTTTACGCGGACGAAGTTGCGGGCACAGCTAAAAGCAAACTGCGTTATATAGAGTCAGCTACATATAACCGTTAAATCCGCGGTCAGTTACTGACAAAAAAAGACAATGACCAATCTCGTTGGCGCCAGAGCTATTATATAAGGCGAGACGCGAACCTTCTTATGTGGACATTATCACGAGGAAAAAAGCCTCGCCTCGAGATAAACAGACGGACGTGAAATTTCGAGTATCTTGTCTCTAAAAGCACAGCGAAGATTATTGAAAACGGCATTAATAAAACAAACATACTGTTTGATCTAATTCCTTTACTAAATATGTATCCACAATCCTGCGGATCCTTATATATCTCCGTAATAATATTTTAAAAACAGCACTGTGATTTCTTGTTTTCAATTCCCGCCAATCTTTAATACAATTTTTCATTATCTTTTTTCTGTACCTAAACAGGCAACGAGCGTGCAGCATACAGCCTATGACCTAGTGCACTTATTATTCCACTATATTAGACTGTATGCTGACGCTCGTCGAACTTATTCGAATTTCGAACATATACATTAAGTTAAAGAGTGTAATGGTACATACTTCGGTTTGGATTGCTGAGGTAGGGCAGCTGAGCTCATATTTAATTTAGAACTAGCTGTTCCCCGTGTAAAATCTAGCCTTATTGAAATATCCTTACTTAGTGGATGTCTACTGACTATAAACTACCTCCTTGCCAAATTCATCGTTATGCGTCTCTTTTTATTTTGAATAAAATCGTTTAAGGATTACCGAAAACATATAATCTGACGATTTTCACGAGGCAATGTAGCTGTAACCATCACGGGCTCCATAAAACTACGCTCCAGGCGTTATTTACAATATAACCTTTATTTTCGTTTCTATATCTAATATACGTAATCCAATAGATCCCGGCAACGCTTTAGTAGCTACAAATTTAGCATCGCTGCCTACCGTACTGTAATTGATAGAATCAATCATAAAATCTGCGTTATTTGGCAGAAATCCACGACTATGCAAGTCAACTATTTTGCTCAAATCTGCGAATGATTACGAGAGAAAATTAGTGCAAAGCTGCAACCAGAGGGCCCAGCACGAACATAGATTCGACTTTGAAAATATTCGTGCTGGCCCAAATCGGACCCTCCTTAGTGCCAATGCGGGTTGCATCAGTATTGATTTAAAGCGTGACACGGTAAAGACTTGCCTCCTGTGGGCCTAAATCAATATTTTCATCCTAAATACTGTCGAATCTTAGAATTCGAATTCGAAAGCACAGCTTACAAATTAGACTTTCAATGTTTTAAGGTGCTCCTCTCTATCAAAGTAGACAACGTGAGTGTGATAGGATACACGGTGTGGTCACTCATCGACACCATGGAATGGATGGATGGATTCTCGTAAGTAGTATAATGAACTAGCTATGGTCTGTGGTTTCTCAGCGTATGGTGTGGTCAATTTCGCGTTTTAACGAAAAAGACAAAGGATTGATTGAAAGATTGGTTAATTGGCTAAAAGCACACTAGTCAAAATACGGGCAAGACGATGTCTGCCAAGTCCGTTAGTAAAAAATAAATAAGCAAAAAATGTTAATAAAAATTATATTAAAAAAATTATTAAAACTGATTTATTTCAGAAACTTAGATCTATTATTACAGCTGGAGAATTCGTTTTAATTAAATTTTACTTGTGCTAGAAATCTCCGCTCTTCTTACATGAACAAGTGGATCTATCTATTGTATATTTTAGTGTTAAAAATTATTTATAAGAATTTAAATTAAAACTACGAATGTATTTGTTTGTGTCATGTATCTGTATGTGTTTATACGCATGTAAGTCTTGTTATGTTACAGTATATTTCTACAACTCTCTTTACAGAACCAAGTTCGGCCTCTACGAAGTGGATTTCGATCATCCAAACCGGACAAGGACCGCACGCCTTTCAGCCCGCTACTACGCCTGTGCGATAAAATATCGCACGTTCGACATACCTAATACTTGTTACCATAAAAAATCTATACACCATAGACACGATAATGTCCAAAACGGCACTGTTTCGTTAAAATACGGACTTCTCATTAACGCTTTTACGTTATTTTTAATAACTTTGTCAAAGAGACTTGATTTATTTATTTAGTAAATATGATACTCTTTACTTACAGAGAATGGGTATATTTAAGAACTTATTTAAAAATGAACAAAACGTGCGTCATGCATAGAAAGGTTATACATGTCTAATGAAATTTATGATAGTTAAAAAGTAATCTAAGATGTGCTTACATAAATTCACAAACATACGTAAAAACCTTCTTATACCAATGAATAAAGATATCGTGATTTTCTTTGTAATTTGTTTCTTTTCGTATCAGAAGCAAAATGCATAATAATTAGTATTACATAATATGGTTAAAACCATTATTTAATTATTGTTCTACTAATATTATAAACGCGAAACTTTGTAGGCATGGAGGTATGGATGTATGTTTGACGCTCTTTCACGGAAAAACTACTGAATGAATTTTAATATAAATTAGCAAAAATATAGCTTATACATCAGAATAACACAAAGACAATAACTTATAAAGATATTGTGTAATTATAAATTTGAATTGTCCAAAATATAAGCATAAATGAAAAAAAGTTAATACGGGAAAATTCTGCCATCTGCCAGCTATTGTGACGTGTGGAAGCACCGTTAGTTTCACGTATATAGTGTATGGAGAAAAGGGGAAAGAGAGAAAGGAGTAAGGGAGAAAGGGGGAAAGGGGTAGGGGTAGAATGTAGTCAATAGTAACCCAACACGACGGGTAGGACAACATCTGCCAGGTCCGCTAGTTATCGTATAATTTATTTAGTTGACATATTAAATAAGGCTCACCAATTGAGACACTATACAATTTAAATTTAGGACTAAATTGGTATAACAAGTAATTGATGGTTTATGAAGTTTATTAAAAACCAAACTTTATAAAATGCTTATATGTTAAGAATCAAAGACAAAGTAAATAACAAAAAGTTTTGTTTATTTTTTATTTCTTAACTTTTTTCCTAATTTTAACAGAGACTCGTTCTTGGTCCGCCTCTTGTCCCTCTTCAGTTCGCCGCTTTCCATTGCTTTCTTCATTACCTGTAAGTCGCGGCGCGAACTGTTCCCGCTTCGCAGCGAGCTCACGAGGAAGGACCCCGGTCGGGTTCGAAACTAGTCGGACAATCCCGATATAACATACGCGTGAGTTCAAAAGCCGTTTTTATGATTAGTATGAATTCCGCTCACGAAAGTCTAAGTTCTAAAATTATTACATTAAAACAAAAAAGAACGCTTTAAGGATTCGTGAAAAGTAAAATCAGTGAGGGCAACTGACTTGAGTCTCGCCCCGATCTTCGGTGAACCAGCGGCGCAGCGTGGCGGCCGCGGCGCGCTGGTCCATGTGGTGGGGGCCGGTGGCGGTGGCGGCCTGCACGCGGCGCTCCTGCGCGTTCTGCCGCAGCAGCCGCTTCAGGCGCCAGTACAGGAGGCGGCGAGAATCGCGCCAGGGAATGATGTCCTGCGCGGGAAGAGTTCGAGTCATTCGCATTTCATTCATTCATTCAATCCTCCTTTTCTATTAAGTCGACGATCGGAGAAGTGAACTAAGACACGATTAGAAACGCACTGGTTTATTCCATGAATGACAACACATGACATATATAACATTTTCATCAAAAGATTTGTTTCAATCTTCACAACTACTGCGCCGAGTCGATTAAAAATGAATGTAATTATGCGGATTAAACGTGCACCCCCCCATATGAGAGGATGCACCTACCGTAATATGTAAATGGGAATTCAGCGAAATAAAACGGTAAATTATCGAAACATTTGCAGTTTAGTTTTTGAAGTAATAAGGTGATGAACGTGTAACGCACAAGGTTCTTCATTATTTCGTAATTTCATTTCGTTATTGAATAATTTTATAAATTAACATTTTGTTCAATACATTAAATATTCTACGTTTAAAGTGAATAAAGTTATGAATTCATTTAAAAATTCAATAACACATATATTGAAGAAGTTTTCCTTCAGTCGTGTGCTTTAAAAAGCACACTCGTCCTTTAGCTTATTGTTTCTAATTTTAAGTGTCGCTTTCATTCAGTTGTATAATATAATTTTTAATTTATCTGTAAATGTAAAAATCATATACTTACAAATATACAGCCCTTTTCCAGCATCCTTTCGGCGGTGTCGTGTAACTCCGCGAATTGTACCGCGATCTATTTAAGTCAAAAAATTTAGTGTAAAACTGATCTATTCTGAAGAAAAAGTAACAAATCCTATAAATTGTTTCAATATCAAAATAGTTACAGACAAAAATCTAATCTAAAACGGTTCATCGTGAAAAGAAGCGACAACGGAATCGTTTCTTTCCAAGATGAACCGTATTTTAATGTCTTAAAGTGATAAATCGATACATATCAGATTTCAGCTTAATGTAGTAAATGAACATATGTATTCTTACTTCGTGATATATGGGAGCCAGCTCCTTTTCTCTCGCCTTCATAGTTTTATCGGCGGCCACAAGCTCAGTGTCCAGTTCACGAACTCTGGCTTCGGCTATTAATGCAAACACACGCCAATATCAAGATATTACTAGATATAAAGTTACGTACTTTCTCAAGTACGTTGAGTTTGCTAATTTGTACGTTTTTTTTTTTAATTTGAAAATCTGGTACATAATGAGAATAATCATTAAAACCCATATAAAAACATTTTGACTTTTTTCACTCTGCTCTGACATAATTTTATACATCATACGCATATAAGCGCTGACGATACAATTAGGGTCTCAACTGCATTTGTACGTGAGGTCTTAGAGGTCAATACCCAAATATATGAAGTACATATATTAGTAAACTTAGTTACCGTGTTTGCCGGCCTCGGTTTTGATAAGCACGTCGTCTATCGAGCCGCGCCTGTCGAGATTCTTTGATATCTCCTTTATTTGCTCCTTGATTTCTGCAAATTACATATTTTTAATAAACAATGACAATGTTTCTGTTTTAGCCAAAAAGGCATATTTAATAATTGAAAATCAACTATACCTGAAGTTCTCGCTCCCAATCTGAGTAGCTCGGGGTCTAACCTATGCATTGTTTTAAGTATATCCCTCTGTTTGAATTTTACTTCTACGATTCCTTCAGCTTCAAGAACTCCTCCTCTGTTGGGAAAATGATTTTTTACAATAAATGATGATGCTTGTAAATTTGGTCAACCTCCATATACTTGAGAACGTTTGAGGAAAATCGTTTAAAAATACTCAAAGTCCGGTAACTGTACGCCATCTGTTCTGATAGTGCAATTGTTCATCGGACTCTGTAATCACTCAGATGAACTAAGTACCCCTTCCCCTTGACATATAAAAATAACCAGGTAATACAGTAAAATATTTAATAAGAAAATAGAAGTGTAACCTGGCATCGTTGTCCGCATACATCTCCATCCTTAGGTTGTTGACGGTTATTAAATATATTAATAAACGAATTGTATAAAATAGAAACAGCGCAAAACAGAGCCGAGTGGCGACTTTTGGTGTTGGAGGCCAAGATCCTCTTCGGGTCACTGCGCCAGATCAGCGCATCAGCAACATTCTATTATCCTATAACATTATTCACCGTTTCCGTTCCACTTCCTTTTCGCTTTCGCTTTGACATTCCTTTTTATTATATAAACCTTGGCCTAACAATAATGAACACAACAAAAAAGAAATTATCCAATTTGGTGCAGTCGTTCGGAAGTAATGCACTTGCATACATTTCAGCGACTCGTTTTTATTTGCGACTATAAATGTATGAGATATAAACTATCTTATCTTTCAAGTTGGATCAAACCGCACACGTTGTGCAAATTTGATTGACATCATTTAAGTAATTTAGGAGTCCATCACGGACAAATAACGCGTAATTTATATATATGAGGATTATATAAAAAGAATAAATAAAATAAAAAAATATTCAGAGGCACGGAACCAGCACCAGAATTATTTTTCTCCTTGTGAAGGAGTCACGAAAATACATCATTTTTGGTAGAACTAACTAAAAAAAAAACAAACACGAAGTGACGTCATATTTAATTTCACTAAACACAAGAAATCTTATCTCTAAACTTACACTTGACTAACTTTAGAAAAATACTAGTTTTTTCTCTACATTTTTTTACATACAGTCAAATGAAAAAGATAATTTATAGAAATCAAATATGATTACAAAGAAGTTATAAAACATTTACTTGAGACATATTTGAGAGATACATAGAAAACTTTCTACCGAACGACTTACAGCCGCTACACGCGTTCCGATAAATCGTTACGAAGGAACTGTACAGTTTAAATTGCTCAGTTTTATCGAGGCGTGTTTAGGAAAAATCGTTGCGAAAAAACTGCATAGTTTTATAGAGCGTTCATACACACGCCTTGATAAAACTGCGCAGTTTAAACAGCGCAGTTTTTTTATAACGATTTACCAGAACGTTTGTAGCGGCTATAAACTACCTAAAAGGATGACGACTTTTTCTTCGATTGATATTACATACTTTTTCTACCTAGCGTTATCCCGGTCTTTACTAGACCGAAGAAGAAGAAGAAGAGACCGCTCAAATTGTAGAGGATGTGTAAAGCGAGTCAAGATGACCGACTGCCGTCTAACGTCATCCCCGGATCCCCCACAATCTCTACAATCCCCGGACTAATATCACTCACTAACGTTAATCGTGACCCACTTTTTTACGTCCCTTCCGAAACACGGAGGAGGTCGGATATTTGAAAATCAGCGTTAGAACGGGTCACCCATCTATCACCCGGCCGCGGTAAGAATTGCTTAACGTAGCGATCGACTCAAATGCCGGCCACGAATTAAGCTACGACCTCCCCGATTGATATATCATGTTTAAAACTCTTAATCAGGCTAAAGACGTATTTAATTATTGGCTAGCAAACTTAGTATGAATACCTTCGTAATTTGAATTCCAATTCCAATTTCGAATTCCATTCCAACATTCTAACAATATGTACTAAAAATTCTTTTATGTATTGAAAAAGACTTACTCCTAGTTACATACTAAATTATTCTGTACATACTTATATTAAAGACATAAAAATTAACAAATCCTAAACTTGAAAAAATATAATCATGTACATAATTTTGTTCGTAGATACAAAAAAAAAGGAAAACATTGATAAAACTTTCAATAGAATATAAGTATTTTAGCGATTATGGAATGATTAAAGAACTTTTTGGTGAAAGAAAGATAAGCATTCTGGTTTGCCGCAAATATCTGATAAGTTAACAATAGCTCCCGCGTAAATTGTCGTAACTCCAAATTCCCAACTCCACGTTAGAGCGTTACAAACATTGAAATTGAAATAAAATTATCATTTTTATACAAAAATATATTAAATATACATTTTTGTATAATAATAATATATGCAATAATGACGATTACATTATTGTAAACAAAAATACATTGAGTAGTAACGATTATATTACAATTAAGTTATTTGTAATGTTCTACTGTAAACCTGTTTATTTGGGGTAACAGCACTATACGTTGGAACCATCGTAGGTAAATTTTAGTCATTAATGAGTCAATGTAATCTAGTTATTCTATTCATATGAAAGTTTCTTATAAATTCTATTTATGTATCAACACCATAGTACACAAAGGGTGTTTCGAAATATAAAATTTGATACTGACACGTTTAGATAAACAAAAAACGCGAGCTTCTAATAAAATGCATTAACAAATTTTAGTTAACGTGTTACTTAATCGTTAATTTTAAGCAGCAATGTAAGGAGCAATCCATGAATTACATCACACGGTGAAGGAGGAGGAGGGTGCCGCTAAAATGTGAAAAATAGTTAAAAGAAACTGCGGTTTTCCTGTTTATGTAATGTCCGGGTACACCATGAACGGCAAAACCGATCAAATGTACTGATTTAACAATAGCACACCGAATTCTGACAGACATTTTGGGTATATCCAGAGGTCCTTGCGCAACATTTAATTTTAACTTTATTTGAGATTAAAATTTTCGTGCTAGGCCCACAGGCGGCAAGTCTTTATCATGTCACGCTTTTAATCAATGTTACTGCAACTCGTGTTGACAGTAAGAAGGGTCAGCTGTGGGCCTAGCACGAATATATTCACGCTTGCACGACTCAAGTGGAACGTGACACTTTTGCGTGCAGCCAGCGTTCATCGATTTATAAGACGTTGTCACGTTAATGTCTACTTTTTAAGCTAGCCCCGAGATATCGTTGAGGCTAAATAGAACCTCATCGACAGCTCGGGCATAAGTTTGTGTTCACCATGTTTTAGGAAACATAGATTAATTAAGATTTTTAAACTATTTCTCCAAAGCTCAAGGACTACTGGAAGATACCTCGTTTAGGGATAAGTTAATCAATTGTACACTTGTAACCATATATGTTTGTTCATGTATATATTAATTGGTACTAAAAAGCACATAATTAAGACCTACCGTCTTTTTAAGTCAATTCAATGTTAAACAAATAATTGTTTTATTTTTTTTCTTTAGACATGAAAAAGAAGGAATTCCTTGCGATTTGTTACCGTTGATGGACTATTGCGTGGAAATACCACAACAAGGGGTTATTCGTTCGCTGAACGTCCACGTCACAGCGGCCATCTTTATTTGGGAGTATGCCAGACAGCACATGCTGTAATTTTTATTAATAAATTAATCTTTTCAAATTTGTTTTTTTTTTTATAAACAAATCAACCAACGAAAAAAAATAAACGCACTTCATTAAGCTTTTAATTCAGATTTACAGAAGAACTTAACCATATTTGGTAATAGAGTAATCTTAACTGGCTTCACCTCAAACTCTTCATTGTCTATGGCTAGTACTACATCCGGCCTGTTCTCTGTGGGCGCCATCTCGATAGTCCTGGCTTTGAGAACTTCTGAAACGTCACCTTTATTGTTCAAACGCCTCCAACCTTCAGAAACGAATTCTGTATAACTGTATTTGTTTTTCCCCAAAAAAACGCTCAATGTGGGTAGACCGTCTTTGTTTGTGGGGCGAATTTGAAAGTCGCAGGTTTTGAAGCACAGCTCGTTGGACGAAGCGCATTCGGGGTTAACGACGCTGGTTAAGTCGGTCAGCGGCGCCGCTTGAGTGCTCGGCATGAAGAAGGACCATTTTCTTTTCATTTCGGGCTTTTTCTTTAAGCAATTGCTGCATCCAGCGCAAGGCGGGGTGTATTTGAGTGTGCCGCTGCAATTCCAGCTTAGAGAATCCTTGTATCCGTTGAAAACAAACGAGGCGTAGTCGCGGAGAGAGCCGTAGAACCAATATTTATCTTTCTTAGCCAATGTCTCGCGAAATGCGCCCCACTCGACTGATGTTAAAGCGTAAATTGGCCTGCTAGGTGCTTCTTCTTCTTCGTTGGCCACTGGTTCAATCTTCATAACGTTTTTCCATGTGGTATTGCTCTCTATAATTGCCATACAAGCTTGTATGAGCTGCTTGACTCTGTCTATACCCTCTCCGCTCTGAAACAGCGTACCACCTAGACTGTTTGTACGGCCGAGTGGCAGTATGCCCAATGGAAACCTGTTTGCTTCATCATTTCGTCTGAGTAATCCTAAAAGGAAATAGAGGTGCTCAAGTCAAAATAACAAGCTTTAGCAAATACTTGTTCACTTATTATTTTTCGCAAGACGAAGGATTAATGCAATCTTGATAAGTAACTTTTGAATCTTGTTAGATTGTACATGTTTGTTTATCCAGAACTTAGTTTTAATATTTTAGATTGATTGAAAGTTTATCTATACATTAACTAAGAACAAGTTTCTTTATCTATTTTTTTTTAAGTAAAAAGTTGCAATAAAATCTCTTTGGTTGTATCTTTGACAACTCATATTTGTGTTAATTTTACTTACCTGTAACAGTTTCAGATAAAGTACCATCACCCCCAGCAACTATGATAGCTTCAGTGCCGCGTAGGGTCTCCACAATTTCCTTGGCATGTCCTTCTGAAGTAGTTTGAATCACATCAACCTGAAAGCCATTTTATAACTTATATATAGGCTTCACAGAATTAAACAAATTTTTAAATATATTATCAAATAAATTAGTTCAATAACTATATATTGGCACAATGAATTTGACTATGAAAATCCAATTTACAAATCTTGTGTGTAAAATTAAGGAATTCCAAATACACAGTATTTGAATCATGAACAAATTTTGAAAAAAGAATTCCACTGAAGAAGATATTGAATCTGGCATGCCAAAAAATATATTGTGCCTGTGCATATTTTTCTCAGGTAAACAAAGAAATAGTTAGCAGGTCTTTACATTTATTGTCTTATTGAGGAAAGGAACAGCCATAGCAAATTCATTAGGCTGTAACATGGCAGAAAAAAAATTGCTTGCCATTGAAATATATTTAAAAAATGTTTAATATTTTTATTACATAAAGGGCTACCTGTAATCCAGCTAAATGCAACAATGGTTCACAGTATTTTTCAAAATCTCCCTTTGCTTTCCGCTTATTAGCCACTGGATTAAGTATTACAGTTATTAGGGTCGGGTTTCTATCCATGGGTATTAAGGAATCACCAAATTTCGCAGCTTCCTTGCAAGCAGCCTGCATCAATAAGTTTATTCTATAAAACAAAAATTATTAAAGAAAATATATTGGTGAACATAGTAAAAATATTACTAAAGATATACTTTAGTAATATTTTTATTATGTTCACCAAACTCACAAATAATATATAATATATACTTATACTATTAAATAGTAAATATATCATAGTATCTAATATATCAATATTTCAATTAACTTAATCTAGTAAGTGGAATAATTTATATACATCATTTCATTAAAAATATAAAATTATTTACTCGTATTTTTCTTTTGCTGTTGCAGCTCCATAATAAAATATTACTGCCCCGAAAATTGATTTTTTCCAATTATTGCGTAACGTTTTCCCAATTTTTATAATCCTTTCCATTATTTTTGACCTAACTGTAGCTCTCTAAACTAAAATCAACGAAGAATTTCAAAAGATTTTTGCTAGGTTAAGTAATTTTTACAGTAAAGTCAACTTCAAATTCTTCAACTATGTATGATAGTCAGCTGTTTTAATTTTCTCTTTGTTTATCAGCTGTTTTATTTTGTAATCGCCAATGATAACTAACCATGGAAGTAATATTCACTAGTAGGAATTACTGATTTAAAAGTCGAATTTCTTAAGTTTTTGAAGTAGTATTTATTTTTATTTAAATTTCTTGCTTTAATTAAAAACTAAATTATTAAACTATATAATGCTCGATAAATAATACGAAAATTGTAAGTCGTTACTCATGTTCGTAAAATTCATCCTATAATGTTACTTGATGAGTATTTTTATACTCAATATGAGAAATGCGTATATCAAAAGAAATTCAAGAGTAAAGTTTCCATGTAAACAGTCGGCCACAATTTTTGTTACTCAGGAAAGTGTACAATTTGTTACTGATAACGAGTGCAAAGTGCAAACGGCTGTTTAGTTCTCGTTCTTAATATACACTACTCAGTTGGCAACATTGATCCGCCATCATAATTTGTTTAATTGTCAGAATTAAGATCAACATAGTCGTTCCATATTTCCACTGTAGGAATAAAATTATCGAAGTGTGTAAGTTATTCGTTATGGATTCTTCAAAAAAGAAAGAACAACAATTACCAGATGGTTGGGTTCTATGTAAATCTAAATCTATTCCGGGTAGAAACTACTATTTTAATAAAAAAACCGGAAAGTCTTCATGGACACAACCACAGGTGAATTTCGTAACTTTTTAACGTAATTAATTATTCTATCATGAAATGTTTTTTAATAATTTACGTAACATATAGTATTTCCAAATATACTGAAATAAATACCTGCATTCAAAGTTTTTAACATACTTCGAATGATGGCGTAGCTATATTTTTTTGTTACAAAGGCTGACGATGAATCGGAAAAGAAACCATTAAAAAAAGAAAAATCTACTAAGACACCTGAAAAGAAAAAGAGAGAAGAATATTTGAAAAAGACTTCAAAACGAAAAAGCGATGGGTATGAAGACAGTGCTTCTAAGAAAAAATCGAGACAAGGTTTGTTATTTTCTTGTTACCTACAGTAAAGATTTTTAACACTTGTTGCCACATAACAATTATGATCAGATTTTATTACAACTCCAAACAATGTTCAAGGTTTAAGCATTTAAACTTAAGTGCTATATTCCAATTAAATTTGTTTAATTTACATATACAATTTAACTCATGTATATTTATTTGTCTATTTATTATACAAATAAGACATCAACTTATATTAAAGTTACTGCACCAAAGTAAATATGTTTCATTGTAAATTTTTTCTATGTAGTAATAAACTAGCTAAAGCTGAGCTTTGAGAGGACTCCCCTAGGTTTTTTTGTATATTATATATTTTAATAAATAAATATTTAATTAATTATTTCGTGTATACTTTAATATACAAAGCTGAAAAGTTTGTTAGTTTGCTTGAACATGCTCATTACAGGAACTACTGCTATGATTTGAAAGATTCTTTCAGAATTAGATAACTTTTTAATCCAATCTATCATCACGAGGAGGATAGGGGTAACTTTTACAAGCATACAGTATTTCTTCTCCATATACAATCTATTAAAATAAATTTACAGATACTTCAGATGCTGGAAGCTCTTCTAATGTTAGCAGTAGAGAAAGTCCCTTACAGATAGAGCGTAAAAGAAAAGTTGAAATCACACCAAAGTCTACCAGTACACCAAAAAGTACACCATCCAAAAATACCTCTAGAAATTCCCTTTCAAATAGCGCATCAAGTGAAGCTAACGTGTCATTGAGGCGTACTCCACTCAAAAATGCTGCCAACACAAGGCTGTCACAATTAAGGGAATTGTTAAATTCAGAGGCAAAAAACGAAGAGGATTCAGATGTATCTCCTAGCAAGATTATTAAATTTAGCCCAAAGGGTGAAACTCCTCAAAAAGCTAGATGTGAACGTAAGAGTCCTGTTAATGACTCTAAATCAACACAGTCTCCAAATAGTGACAGCTTACAGTCAACCCCATCGCCGTCACAGTTCTTTGCAGCAAATAAAATAATATCATCCATGAAAGCACAATTACCTGAAGAGTATTGTAATAAAGAAAAACAAAAAGATACTTTTGCAGATATTGAGAAAGGAATATGCAGTCAAATTCCAGAATATCCATTTTCAAAACATCCGGCTACCCCACCACAATTTTCAGAAGCAAGCAAGCTTGTGTCAGCTATAAAATCCAAATTGGCATACAAAGTTACTTCTAAAGACAATGCAAAAAATTATTCTACAGCTAAAGACAGAATGGACTCTTTAAGAGCTAATCTTAGTTTAGAAGCAGAGCTTGAAGATAGTGCTTTTTTAAGCAAAGTTAATCAGGTGGATTCAGAAAAGTGTGTTGAAGCTATGGAAGTAGAAGATATCAAAGAGGTCTGTAAGTTGTGATTTATCATCTTAAGCAGTTAACTGTAAATATAATGGTAAAAGATTTTAATATAATATTATAATATATTATTGTTATTCTTAGTATCTTAAAATTGATTAACCATTTACATCAAAATAATCATAAGGGATGTTGCCTAGAAACAAGCAATATATTTTATAAATATAGTTAAGGTGAATTTTCACAATTTTTCTTCTTTCAGATAAAAGAAAATGCCCCAACATTTCAATTTCAAAACGAAACTGTCTCTAACACAGATGATGTAATTCTAGTCGTTGACACCAATATATTTATACATGAACTTGATTTTATCAAGAATGTTCTTAACTCTCATATAAAAGGTAGGCATATCTTTTTTTTTTAAACATAACAGTATCTTCATCATAGTATAACATGTAAAAATAGAAATACTTATAAAACCTTGGACCAAGTTATATATCACTCCTTGCGTAGACATTCAATAAAAAAAAAAAGTCATCATGAGCAAATATAAGTTGCAGAATGATAAAGCAGATAGTTTATGCCCTTCCTCCAATATTGTACAAAGTAATTTAATACAATATCAATATATAACAAACGCTAGTGCACAAGAATAACTTGCTTTTCAATAATATGTTCATATTTTTCTTATATATTTTATGATTACACAGAAAATGAATAGAAGTGGTCCTAGTACAGATCCTTGCAGAATTTTTATTTTAATAACAGAACCAGGAGTATGTTTGCCACAAATCTTTTCTATTCTTGATTCAATAGAATAAACCTTATGCTAAAACATAAGAAAGAATTGAGATTGAACTTATTTCTTCTTATTCTGTATTTTTAATTATAGGTTACAGTGAACAACCGACACTGTTAGTACCTTGGCGTGTAATCAACGAGTTGGACCGTCTCAAAGACAACAACAACGGTAATGGAGCACTCTGCAAACGTGCCAAATCAGCTATGGACTATTTATATAAGTCATTACCTGAGAACAGTCGTATAAAAGGTAAGACACTGCCATAAGAGATTAACTGAAGGTATATAATGTTGACCAATTAACAAATGTATAATATTAAAACAAATATATAGTTTTGCTAAAAAAAGAGGTTTATAATATGATAAAATATTACGTTAGTTCCATTTATAGTTATGAAAAAGCTTACAATTGTTCAACTAAGCTTTTATTATTTTGCTATTAAGGGTCTGGTTCTGTAGTCCTGTTGTAAGATGTATGTAACTTCTTCCTCCTAGCGTTATCCTTGTTAAGTACCAGGGTCCGCTTAGATTGCAGAGGATGTGTTCAACTCTTCATTAAGCCATCATTAACTCGGAGTGTCCTCGGTTACATATACGCCTTGTGGACAGCGACGGAAATAAAACGGTCAAATGTCCCAATGTCGTTGTATGTTCAATAGGTATCAATATACTTGATTTTTTTTGTTTTCTTTAATCTATAGTTACTCCAAGCTAGTCATGAAAAAAAAAAACATTTAACCCACAATCGGAAAATATAACGTAAAAAACGCTTTAAAATCAGTCGAATGACAATGCTCTTTTTTAGTCGGTTAATAATTGCAGTCATGCCAAATAGTACCGAAATGGTAATACCTGTCATTCCCGGAATGGCGGTGGTTGTCATTAGCTCGGAGTGCCCTCGTTTAGGAACACGGCTTGTGAACAGCGATGGGACGAAAATGGTCAAAAGCCCCAATTACTCCAGTGTCTTCTAAATTAGTTACCAAAATTCTACCATTTAAGAATCTTAAATTACTGAAAAACCTATGACCGATTGTTGCGTCTATTTTTAATTCAAATATACTTACTAAAGTAAAATATTTACAAATATTTACTGAAAGTTTACTATAAACTGTACTCTTAAATATTGTTATTGAATTCGTTTTCAATTGTTAGCCATGCCAAATATTATTTAAAAGTAATATCTGTCATTCTCGAAACGACTGTGTTGTCATTAATTTGGAATGCCCTCATTTGAGTACATGACTTATGAACAACCTTGAACCGAACATTCAAAAAACCCAGCCAGGAATCTTATAATTTAAGTTTGAAAGTCATGAAAATTTAAGGATTAAAAGAAAATAGTCTGTTTCAAATATCTTTTTATAAAACATATGTTTTGTTTCTTTTTTTTATTAAGATTAAATTTATTTTATAGTTGTTTGTTGATAATATAGAAGATTGTGAAATAAATCCACATCTACGCTCTATTTTTCTATGTAATCGTGATTTTACATGAAATGTTGAGACTATTTCCATAAACCTCACTGTCGTAAAGAATGTGTTAAACAGTCGTAATTCTACTATAAAGCAGCTCCACGTGGGATTGGTCCAAGTATGCTGCCTGCCATTCCACGTAGAATAGCTGCGTTTATTGGCTATTAATTAAGATATATTAGAAGTATATTAACTGTATTTACCAATTTGGGACTATAAAAGTTATATTTTAAGTAAAATAAATAAACTATTAATGATTTAATCGGGTCCCACTATGACGTACAATTATGTGCCTTCCGAAACACGAAGGAATTCGGATATCAAATATAAACCAGTGTTATAATTGCTAACCCGTCTATCACCCGGTCGCAGCAAGAGCAACTTAATCTAGTGATCGACTCAAACGCCGACCACTGATTAGGCCATGACCTCCTCATTAATGGCTTCTTCTATATACATATTATCCTATCTGTAGTTTTTTTGGTACATCATATGAAAATTTATGTGTGATAGAAATCGCTCAATTCCCAGTATTACTTTCGTTTTTTTTAATTCGTTAATACTTATCGGTTACAAATATTATCCAATCGACATTTTGTATGGCGACTAATTAATGAGCAAGGTTTAAATGTTAAGATGATTGTTTTTTTACCGGTTATCGAAAACCGGTTAAAAGGCATTATTTTTTCTTTATTGTATTAATATGTCTTATGCCGGCGCCAGACATAATTATGTAGCTTCATTTGACTGATCATTTCAATGATCATGTATTGTGACCGGGGACTTTGTGTAGCTGTGAGAAGTTGTTTAGAACTTTGTAGCTTTCAAGGAAAAAACTTTACGAACACTTTGAACTATGTCTGGCTCCGGCATTAGTAAATTTCCGAAAAATTTAAAAACTCACTACATAGAATGGCTTGGACTACTTTCTTCTTTATTTTTTATACAGTCAGTTAAACACGTAGCTTTTTAAAGTGTATTTAAAGTAAGATATGTTATCTGTAACCGAGAGGGAACTCTCTTTGTAAAAGTCTTCTCTGCAGCGTGCAAATTAGCTACCAACTTAAAATATGAGACAGCTCTGGAAAAATTGCCGCCTAAGCGAAATTGTGATAAGGAAAATTAAAGTAATAATATTTAAGCATTATTTACTTAATTTTAGATTTAAATGACATAAAATTGTACAAATTTTTAATTTAAATATAAGATGTCCTGGTTTATTAACCATCAGATTCAGAATCTAGGACTATAAGAAAACAAAGCAGAATAATACATTTTAGATAAGACTGGAATAATATTTAAGAAAATAATTATATCACTAGTCACGTCTTTTATTTATTCATAAAAACGAAAATGAAAGAAATAATGCATATTCTTTAGTTACAAGGTATAAACGACCTGGCCAAAAAAAGCTGCAACGCAATGTGCGTAAAAATTTATAACAAAATACCATCTGACTTAAAACCTCTAGCTCTAAGAC
>JANCMC010043042.1:3649-30893 GCA_024363005.1 Charaxes varanes | reverse complement strand
ACGAGATCATCGCACAGGCAGAACTCAAGAATATAGAGTGGAAGTTTATCCCGCCGGGCGCGCCGAATATGGGCGGCCATTAAAGGTCGTTTTACAAGTAAAGTCTGTAGTCACTTAGGTGAACCGCCTGCTCGTTTGCCCCTTGTTATATATATAAAAAAAAAATGAAATGGCCAAGAGCGTGTCAAGACACGCATAGAAAACGTATTTGTTAAATAACTTCAAAAGTAGTCGCCCGATTTCGGTCAGAATAATTTTCCTAATGAGTTTTTAGCATTTCCTATCAACATGAAAAATTTCAAGTCTCTACGTCTAATAGTTTGGAAATATTGGGGGAGGGGGCACCTTACGGGCAGACAGACGAACAGACGGACTAAAAAGTAATTTAGAAAAGTTATTTTTGTTATCAACGCATGATATAAAGGTGATTATATATTTTATTGATTCCTATTAATAATTTTAAAGCGAAAGCTTGTACACATGGCTGTTTGGATGTATAGATGTCTGGATGTATGTTTGACGCTCTTTCCGCGAAAAACTACTGAATGTATTTTAATAAAACTTTACAATTGTATAGTTAAGACATCAGAATGACACATAGGCTATAAATTATAAAGATAATCTGTGAATTTTCCAAAATATAACGATAAATGTCAAGTAAGTATGAGGAAATGCAAAAACCGATAGAGTTACATATGGCATAGTGTATGAAGGAAATATTTATCTTAAATAGTTCTATAAAAAAATATTCAACAGCATATACGTATCTTTTATGTTTAAGCCATTAACGCTAGTGAACCATTATCAAACGGGAACGGGAGTTTGAAAGGAAACGGGGTCAATATTATAGAATAAAAGAAAGTAGTATGTAGTATGTAATCCACGTTCGGGCAAGGTAGCGTCTGCTGGTGGGCGTTAGTGTGATGATAATTTACCTTTAAGTTTAGGAAGGTTTCTTTATTTTTTTTTCGTTAATTGACGCACCACAGGCATGAGGCCCATAATTGTTATGTTTTGTTTGATTTTGTCTTTTCTCTCTTATTGTTTCATCAACTCTCTGATTATAGTTCCACATGTTTAATTTGTAGGGGGGCAAAGATAAAAAGTAGTTTAGGAAGGTTCCAGTGTGAGATATATTTGTTTTAAGAGAAATTTATATCAAGATTTTTCTTTATTCAAAAAAATATTTATAATATTATTTTAAGAAATCTTTGTGAAGAGTACAAACCGGATAAGTAAAAAGTGTTCGCGAAGATCACACACACAAATTTGCACACTTCGTCTTTAGAAGTAACGTCGAGTCTTCTTGTATACTTTTGAACATTAACTCTCCTAACAGTGCAGAACTGGTTTATATACAATACCCCCTATAATAAACCAATTCTGCAAAGATTGGCGTGACATTCTCTAAGTGCAAAATCATCTCACTATTCACTTTAAAATAAAATAGAGACGCTATTCAAACTTATTTTAGCTGTTTCAGCTAGTTTTTTTTTTTGACAAAAAAAAATTATTTCTGCCTTATATTAGTTATGCCTTATTTATACCTTTAAATTTTTTTTATGCCTTTATATTAGTTTTATTTATGCCTTTATATTATTTATGCCTTATTTCTCATTTTTACTCTAAATTAATTGCTAAGCAATTTCGTACAGAAATAATGATCTGCATTTTTTAATACTATAAAGCTATTTTCTATGAAGATAAAATTTCTATGGATTCCCGCCTATTTATGTTGGATTTTATCATGTATTATTATACTAGAAAAATGCCTTTGGTAATAGGCGATTAAATTTTATAAGAACCTGACGTATGGCAGTAAATAAAAGATTATTATTCCTTAATTTGTCTTCATTGGTTAAATCTGAAGAAAGCAGAGTGGCTTAGTTTGGAAGAGGCCTATACCCAAAAGGGGTCCTTAATTACTTAAGAATTTAAATTATTTACCTATATAGTTATTTAAAAGTACAAAACTAAATGTAGTTAAGATAATAATCTATCCTGTAAATGTAATTAAGGTATGAATAAAGGCTTTTATTATTATTATTATTTTTATAAATTCAACTCTCACGCCCACATAAATATATATAAACAGACAAATAGGGTATTAATAAACTTACTTAAGTACATAAAATAAATAAACTTATACGCTACATAGCTAAATAAATGTACTATCCCAGCCGATTATTATTATTATTATGACTATCATTTATTATTATTATTATTAATTTGTCTACGATGTCGAAGCATTAATTATGGTGATAACATAGGTCACCTATAAGTGAGATTAGAGTTGTTCAGAATAGAGCACCTTGCGTATCTATACGTGAGATAATTGCACTTGATGGAGACAACAATGCACACAAGTAATTGTAGTTATTTACTCACGTGGATTTAATTTTGAATCGTCAAATATTTTAATAGCTACCACTGATTTGGAAGAGTTGGGCCACAAGAAAATTCAGCAAGAAACTCGTTAGCCAATCTTTTAAAAATAGTTCTTACAAAACTGACTTTAAATTACATTTTTCCATGTTAACTATAAAGTACAAAGCTGGAGCGACTCAATTCCAGGTAGTTTAATCGTTAATACAGTCTTCGACTGTATTAAAGATGAAACTAGGAATTAGCGTGTTTTTAACAGGTTGTTTGAAATTTAACTATAGACAGATTTAATGTGTCATCTGGAAACGATATCTTTACCCTGACGAGACTGTTTTGGTTTGGCATTGGGGTTTTATTGGATCGGAAGCCGTAAGCCAAAGTTAAGTCTCGTTGGTTTCATGGCCTTAGACTCGAAAACAGTATCAATATCTAATATCGCAATAGAATTAAATGAAACAATTATCAAATCAACAAACCCATAAACCTTATCGTTACAACTGTTTATATTGTGACAATCGTGTTTGAAATATCTTTATCAATAGATATTTGTTGAAAATTTGCATTCACATTTTTAAATATCCAAGTTTCGTCCCCCGTCATCTTTAACTTCTATAGATGTATGATATATATCTGGCTAAACTGATTCTTTGAGTGAAAAGAAAGCTATGTAAGGAAGAATTAATTAATTTAGACGTAGGCTTAGCAATAATTAATTAAATAGTTCAGTGTCATAGCCAATATTATTTTTAATGATGTGCTGTAAAGGCCAATTTTGATCTGCATAAAATTTACAATGCATCTAAAGTATTTAATTGGTTAAGAATTAATACGGTGTTCTTTAACGTAGCTTCGTAAATACTTCATTGTTTCTTTGTAATATGGAAAATATAAAAATGGTTACTGTGGGTTATAGGAGGTGAGGAGATAGATATATTATGTTATCGCTAAATTTTTTTTACATTTTTTAAGATATACAATTCCGTACTACATTATTTTAATCTATCTCGTAAGGTTTAGCCAGGGCACGCAATGTAAGCGCACAAACATGCAGTTTTTACGACACCACGTTACAAATCATTGAAATTCTTGCCGTTTATCTAGTATAATATATATGTATAATACATATAAACCTTTCTCATGAATCACCCTATCTATTGGTGAAAACTGCATGACGATCTGTTTGGTAGTTTTTTAGTTTATCGCAAACAGACAGACGCGGCGGAAGACTTTGTTTTATAAAATGTAAGGACAATTAAAAATGTTTATATTACCTCATCAGGTTTATAAATAAATTGCTGAAAAGTAACGCCTTCGAAAGGTTTGACATAGCTGGCCCACGGGGAGATTCTGTACAGGTGTTCATTGACAATTATTTGCACCCGGGTGTTGTGTTTCAAAGGATGAGATCCGTCTGGATTAGCCGGAATGTATAGCTCCCATTTGCCGAACTCTAGCTTCCTGAATGGATGACTTTTTGGGTTCCAACCATCTGTGAAAGTAAAAATATAGATAAGAAAGACTATATAGACCAACATTTTTACGGTCTTTACATCCGACAGAGCCTATTTTAAAGTATTAGAAATGCTTGGATGTACGTCTTATTTTGCTGAGTTCCTTCAAATAATCTTAAAGCTTGTTAGGTACTAGAAATGAGTCTAGTACTATAGGTATTTAAGTCCATCCGCATATCCGTCTAGCTATTGAAACTATTGGCGTGGCTATGAATACTAAATAAGCTCGTCATAGTCGTAGAATAATGACGGTTTTTAATGAAATGACTTTTTAGAAAACTATAATTATTATTAGATAATATTTTTCATTTGTGAAAATTATTTTTTCTACGTTTATTAAGTGTTATTAAGTGTTTCTAATAAAATGACTTTTTAGAAAACTACAATTATTATTAGATAATATTTTTCATTTGTGAAAATTATTTTTTCTACTTTTACTCTTTAGCATGCTTACTTTCCAAATTATACTTTAAAATTTAAATAATTACGCTTGAAAAGTCATATAATTATTAAAAATGGCTGCCGTGTAAAATTTCATATTTGTCACATCCGTCACTTTTCGACGACTATGACGAGCTGATGCCCAAAGTAAGATCAGCTATCAGTCTGCAAAGTAGTGTTACGCTTTGGTTAGATATTACGGCAATAAATAATTACATCAAATTTGTACTTAGGGGTCGTTCATAAATTACGTCACAGCAATTTTATGTTTTTTTGAACCCTACCCTCGTCACTGTCACGTTGTCACCCTTTCGAAACCCCCTCGCCCTTGGTGTGACGTCACATCCTTTAAAAAATATAAAGAAAACGGCATATTCAATTTTTTTTTATTAACTAATTTTTATATTACAATATTATATTAAATTTTCACATGTGACGTCACAAGGCTCTTGACACCACTCTTCTTACTGCACTATTAGAGTATAGACTGATGTCATTTAAATTAAAATTTTACATAATTACAGAGCCATCTGCTTCTGTTGTAAGAGGTAATGTCAAAAAAAAAAAAAAAAAATTGCGTGCGTTCGTTATCTTGTCGCCCACTAGCGCCCCCCTTGGGATCGCTCAGCGCCAGTCGCAATCGGTCAACGGTGGCTTTAAGCGCGAACACTAGGGCTACAGATAAAATGACATGTAAGGAACTAATCCAAGGTATAGTCATTCATATTCAATTGTCTAAAATTTTTAATATTTCATATATTAATATTTAAAAATATTATTACTGTTTCACGTGTACATAACACTTTTCTCTGGACAGTCCGCGATGGACCCTCGTCACCGTGAACACGTCGCAACTTCAAATAAATTTAAGCCCAAAAACATTAGCGTAAAGTTCAAAACGTTTTAAAAATGGCGTCTATTGTTTACAATGAATATAACAATTGTATCACCAAAATATTCCGAGTAACACTTTGAATGCGACATTAAGCTTATTGTTACTTTGTCTGTCTCGTTTTAAACCTAATACACTATTTCATTGCTTTAATGTCTATTTTTCATACTTTTTTCGTTACATTACCGTGTGTTTTATTTATTGCATACTAGCGGACGTGGCAGACGATATCCTGCCCGAACGTTGGGTTACTTATTTACTACATTTTATTATCCTAGAATATTATTCCCGTTCCCGTTCCCGGTCCTGCTGTTGTTTCCATTCCCGTTCCCTTCGACCGAAGAATCTGTTTTAAACGATACTATTTCAATTTTATGTAAAACACCAGAAGGTAACCTGCTGGTGTTTGTCAAATCAAAAAAGTTTAAAACGTCAAAAACTCTAAGGTAACATTAGAAATAATTAAATATGGTTAACTATTCTTACATTTTGAAATTTTTAGCGCATTTTTTAAATTTTTTTTTCGTTCATTAGAACCTTCTCCTAACAAAAACAAACACAACAAAAAAGAATTAGCGAAATCGGTCCATCCGTTCACTCGTGATGCCGTGACCAAGGGAAATGGGAATTTATTTTTATAGATATAAGATGGGCCAATTATTAATTACGTAAGGGCCCCGAAGCCTTAACAACTTCCTACATGTGTTTAATTAGGGGGGGAGGGGGGGTTAAACTCATCCTTACGTAATATTTATAAATATTATTTGAATTAGAAACCTTATTACCTCTCTTTAGAAATATTATGAGAAAAAAAAGATGATTATTATATAAGATGATTATGAGAAAAAAAAATCGGTATGTGTAAATTAAAAATATTACTTTTTGTAAATAATAAAAAAAACATTCTTTTTCGGGGGAAACAAAATTACTTATCACTAATAGTTCGCCCGGACGGGGGTAAGCCGCCGATAATTGGAGTTTATAACCTGGGGGTCACTATGGGGGTGGCATATTTTAGAAAGAATAAACCCCCTTAAAAAAACACAATAAAAAAAAGGTAAAAACTTCACTTTAAGTGCAATCGAGAACAATTTGTTATTTTTCTTTTAAGCTCACGTCAAGGATTGCTTTTGAACACTGATAGCTCCTGGCTTAACCAATATAAAAGCAATACGCGTCAGCATGTCCGTTGAAGTGATTCGGAAATGTTTATTGGAAGACCACGTGAAGTCGAATAAACTAATATTGAGGTTATCTGAAAATCGGATAGGAATATACAGGATTATATGCCAAATGGAGGTCTGTTACTTGACAATTTAATGCCTGTGTTATAGATACCAGCCGCCTTTTATAGGACCACAAATATTCTTTTTTGTCAATATTTAAATACCTTGTTTTTGACGACCATTTGTGGGAGTCTATATAGTCGCAACATTGGTCCTTCTTTGCGAGTGAATTAGCGCCACGTAGGCCGAGGAAGAGGTGGTGTGATGATTTGGACGCCTTTGCGGGAAAGGAGGGGATTGGGCTGGATCAGGATAGAGAAGAGTGATCTAAGAAGAGGGAGGCCTTTTCCTAGCACAGGGGCATTAGAGGCTAATTAAAAAAAAAACTAAATCGAAACTACAACTCCTGTGCGGAAGGCAGCGTTACTGCCAACTGCGTCAACGGGCCAACCAAATAAACCCAATAGCTGAAATGTGAATTGAGGTCGTAAGGCTGTTGGTTCGAATATCGGTATAAGCTTTGGACCTAGATAGGTTGAAAGTTTGTTTGTGTGTTTGCTTGAACGCGCTAATCTCAGAAACTACTGGTCCGATTTGAAAAATTCTTTTAGTGTCAGATAACCCGTTCGTCGAGGAAGGCTATATATTGAGGAGGTCGTGGCCTAAGTTAAGTTGCTCTGGCTGCGACCGGGTGATAGATGGGTGACCCATTCTAGCACTGGTTTATATTTGATATCCGTGTGAGAAAGAGGTACTGGTACCCGGACGCGCCGGCCCAATTCGGCTACAAGCATGGCGCTACCTCTAATTAAATTACGATAAGAAAGGCAAAGGTCGGTAACGCATCTGCTAGCCTCCTAGTACTGTAGTTGTAGAGCTCAAGCTCAAGTAAACCTAGCCCTTGTTGTATAAAAAAAAACACCGGCAGTCCGGGGTCCCAACGGAGATGAAAACGAATCGTCAAAGGTGTGGGTAACGGTGACGTCAAAGTCAAGCGTTCGGTGACGACGACGCGAGTTCCATGATTTTCGTTCACCCAAAAAGTCAATCGATAAATCAAATCAAGCCTTCAAACTATTTGGCTACTGCTTCGGGATATAACTCATGGAAAGCGTTCGGTGACGATGACGCGATTTCAATGTTTTTTCCTATCTCAAAAAAATCCAAAGTACCTAAAGATGCTTTCACTTCACTTTCACTTCAAAAAAAGGTATTTTTTAAATTAGTTCTCGAAAGTAGCCGAAATTAGCTTCCTGATTTTCTTTATTGCGCTTGCAAAAGCACTGGCTCCAGTAATCATTCAAAATAAACTAAACATAAAAATTTTAATTTTTTATGCATGCTGAGTTAGCCTGTAAGTGTTTTATACAATATAACTAATTTAAATTATAAACGTTTTAAGTGTAGCATAAAGATATTGTGTAAACGTTGGCTTCCTATTAAATAAAATAAAAAAAATAAACATTTTGCCCCTTACAAATGATCATCTCACACACATCACTTTTTAAATCAGTTAATCCTTGTAGAACGTCTTAAATCCATTGTACGTAACGTCTCAATGGCTCGCTGTCACAACACGCGTCTTGTAAACTAACGAGCAATTCATTACTGTCTATGTCACAATGACGACGTACAAAACTCTACCCATCGACAAATGCACTACAATAAACCTATAACGCAAACCGTTCTTACATTTATTATTGACATGCGACTTGCACTATTGTGTCTACGCCCCATCCGAAACACTTTCTCATAGGGATGGATCGATATTCATCGATGTTTAATAGTAAACAAATATCGATATTCCTATAAAGAACTAGCTGACTAGATCTTTTAATAAACAACTAGCGGTAACAAGCGACTTGAATTCTGTTTAATTTTCGTAACAAAAAGTAGCATATGTTCTCGTGCAATTTCCAGTATACCAAAAGTCATCAAAATTAGTTCAGTGGCTTAAGAAAATGTAACCTACAAATTTACTTTCATAATTATAATATTAGTTAAGATTCTACTAATTATTGGCCTATACGTCATCATACTAGTTGTAAGCGTAAAACTAATGTCCGGAGCAGGCGTGATCGGGGTGTGTTTGAACCTGTTTCCTTGCGGATTTGAGCCCACCGATCCGACCGTTGAACTATTGAGCTTTTATTATCATAATATGATAATAATAGTTATCAATACAAACAATTAAGAGATTCTTTGTAATCGTACCCATACACATCGATATTTGTAGATTGATAGTATTCTAACACCGACCATCCCTACTATCTCGGAATGAGCGGTATTCTAAATACAAAAAAAATATCGTTCCTTTTTCAAGTTTCTTTTTTTTTAATCGATTCAAAAAGTTTTTATGCCATTCGTATTGTAGAGAGAATTACTCTTTGGAGTGGCCATTGTTTGTTGTGGAGCGCGGTTTGAAGGGGTCAATTAATATTATCAGAACCTGTTTTTAATTTATTACGTTACATTAATCTTTGAATTAATAACGGTTGGCGGGAAGTTATTTTTTTGTTTACGAATAAAGCAGAGCTGGGTTTGTATTAGTAGAGGCTAAGACTATTGTATAGAAAAGAGTTTCAAGTCTTTTATATTTTAAAAGCAATTTATTTTCATTGATAAGAATAACAAAGGTATTATTTCTAGTAAGACTTTTAATATTAACTTTAATTTGGAGAATTGACAGCTTAAGTATACCCCTCATAAGCAGACCGTCCGTTTCTCATGTCATATCCACGGAAATAATGTTTGTAAATCATTATTCCATAGGCAATAATAAACTTGTCTTCTCATATTTTTTAAAATTAAAACCATTGTTTCTAAAGTTTTGTAATATTTTAATAGTTTTTTGTTACGTCTTGTATCTGTGGTCCAATCATTTCGAATCATTTGACGTTTAGCGATTCAGAAAGCCTTTAAGAAGTTATTTAAGTAAAGTGAAAAATATAGTTAGCGTGCATACATACGTCTTTCCGCCTGCCCGTTTGCCCTTGGTAACATTAAAAAAAAAATAGTTAGCATACATAATATAATATGTCTTACAGCCTGTTCGTTTTCTAATAGATATTGATACTCGAGCTTATTTTACCTCAGCTACTATAATTATTGCTGTACCTACAGGAATTAAAATTTTCATAACACAGGCATTAAGTTGTCTACCATAGGAACAGACGTCCGTGTGTCATATAGTCCTGTATATATTTATTTAATTCATTGCTGTGCATAGGGTTCCCCACAAATATAAATTAATATAAATTTAAAAGTAGAAAACTTTAATATTTTTTACCTAACCTTATACTAAGTGAAGTATCATAGTTTTTTATTCTAAATTAAGAGTTTATTGACCCATACGAACGAAGCAGGGGGTATCGGGTAGAGATATAATGTATGCAGGCCCTAAGAATTGTAATAGAGAGTCATTTTTAACAAGCTAAAAGAATCTGTTACCTTCAACAATGATGACTATCACGTCAAGTCAGTTGTGATGATTAATAGAACCTGTCATCTACCGATAATGGCTTTAGAGATAACTCATGCTCCGTATAGTTTAATTTTAAACGCGGTTAGATAAGATATCTAATTAATATGTTTATAATTTGTAAACCTCTTTGTAATTTGGTTTCGATCGCGTGATAAGTGTGAAGTAACCAATCCTAGCTTGATCTCTATTATAGTGTTTTATATGTATACAGTGTACTACTTAAACTCGTCAGGAACATTAAAAAGAACCAGTGATCGCTGGCTGGCTGGTCGAAATTTAGCCACAGATCTTTAGATTAATCTTATTTAAAACTATGTCTTTCATTCTTTGCACAACGATATTGTTATATTTGAAAATTAATATACATAAGGTCGTCATAACTTCGTTTTGACACCATCCGATAGTAAAATTGGATACATGTGTGCATAAATCGTTTGGCATTGGTGTGAGTGTTATTTTAATAGTGTAATATATTTATTATGCTTATTTTATAAAAAATATTATGATTCACACACTCTCGTCTATTTAAACTACAATTGTGCCTTATTTCATACTCTTCCGTCCGCGTAATTTTCGCAAAATGGTACCTAAATTTTGCTTAACGTATTAATATATTTTGAGGTACGCCTAATTTTAGACGTAGAGTGACAACTATAGGAGGAATATAATACCAGGAGTAGACAGTAGCCCAATATAGTCGGGGTTTGAACCGAAAACTTTATAGATTTCACGTTGTCTTTCTTTCATTGAGACACGAGACTTCGAATCTTTATATATAGGATACACATCTGATTGCTAAAACTAATCTTCGTCTTCTTCCTAGCGTTATCCCGGTCTAGTACCGGGGTGCGTTTAACTTGTAGAGGATGTGGCTGTGGGGCGAGTTAAGATGACTGACTGCCCTATGACGACTAATATCACTCAATAACATTAATCAGGACACACTGTTTTACGTGCCTTCCGAAATAAGGAGGAGATTCGGATATTTGAAAAACCGGTGTCAAAGTGATCCATCTATTACCCGGCCGAGGTAGGAACTGCTTAACCTAACTGTCAACTATTGAACTACGACCTTCTCTAATTGTCGATGCTACTATCATTATCATATCGCTAATAAATGTTGTTTCTTTCTTTCTTTCATTTATTCATATATTTGCTTACACATAATGGTATATGAAGCCCTGTCAGGACATTGCTAATTAATATTAGCTTATAATTTTATTAGGGTAATAATTTATAACATGTCAATTATATCAATTAATTATAAAAAATTATAATAAATGTCAAACAAAGTAAATATTATGATTAAAATAAACGAGAGTAAATACAATTAGAATACATTAAAAGTAGTGTAAACTTGTTTTAAATTATAGATTTATAACAGGTCTACACTAATAACGTACTTAATAAATGTAATAACTGCTTCATACGTGATAATAAAAAGCCTTGTACCTATACTGCTGGTATGAATAAACCGGAAATGGGAGCATAGATACCGGAACCGAAGCCCAATCATGGTTTTGCGTGACTGCACGGGACCACCATAACATCGATTCTACACCATTGTATGCTACGTTAAGTAATCACTTAAGTTTTTGAATCCAATGATTCATATGATTGGCTACACTTTTTACATAAGTACGTCAATGTTTTGTTCGCTAGATTACTTGGGTCTCTCTGTCATATGAAAAATCACGAGTTAAATTCAAGTAATTAGCTTTATAATCTACGTATAAAAACGAATGGTCACCTAACACGAAATCTTAAAAACCGCGGGACGTACTATGAAAAAATTTTGGCAAGGAAGTAGTTTATTGTTAGTAGACATTAAATAACAAAGGATTTTTCGATAGGACGAGATTAAGGTCTGAGGCCTCACGCAATTTTACGCGGACAAAGTCGCGAGAAACAACTAGTATCTTCATAACGGGTTGGCACCATGATAATTTATATTATTATTAATTACGATCGCATCTAATCTAAAATAAAAGTAGTCAAGAGCGTGTCAAGTCACGCTTATATAGATAGGGTTCCGTATCTGATACACGATAAATATAACCAGTGCTAGAATGGTTCACCCATCTATCACCCGGTCGCAATAAGTGCAACTTAACCTATGGTTCGACTCAAATGCCGACTACTGATTAGGCCACTACCTCTTCCTTCGATAAATGGGTTATCTAACACTGAAAAAATTTTTCAAATCGGATCGGTAGTTCATGAGATTAGCGCCTTCAAGTAAACAAAGAAACTCTTCGTCTTTGTATACTAGTAAGTAACATATAAAATTCTCGTGTCACGGGGTACGTTGCCAAAATCCTCCGAAACGGCTCGACCGATTTTCATGAAATTTTACGTACATGTTGGCTACAGTTGAGAATCCGTCAACATCTATTTTTCATCCCCCTAAGTGATAAGGGTGGCCCACGCGGAAGGAGTCGCGGGGCGCAGCTAGTCTTATATATAAAATTCTCATGACACAATGTTAGTAACCATACTCCTCCGAAACGGCTTGACCGATTTTCATGAAATTTTGCGTACATATTGGCCACGGTCGAGAATCGGTCAACATCTATTTTTCATCCCCCTAAGTGATAAGGGTGGCCCACAGGGAACGATATAGTTAATACTCACAGGGTTTTGTTTCTTTACTATTTCGCTCTAGATTTTAATAGCTTCTTCTATACACATTAAATAGATCCCCTTAAAACTCTCACAAAAGGAGGAATATTGGAATGGACCAATCTAAAGGGCATTTTACTGTAGGGGACGCGGTCGTAAAAAGCGCAGTAAAAATGGCTTTTTTGATTAACTATTTAGGGAGGTAGAAACCAGTTTTACGTAGAAAAATGCAGGATTCGTTGCTATCAACACTTTTATATGATATCGGACAAAAGGATGTAAAAAAAGCGGTTCACTTATTTCTCAACGCTCGTTGATAACTGCAAAATTATCGCAGATGCGTGGACGACCTTTGTTTAGAGTTATGCTTTTTATAGTCCATTATCCAGATAGGAGATGGCGACTGTATTGTGTAAAAAAATTATTAATTAAATTTATTATTATGCGGATGAATTCGTAGGCTATAGCTAATACCCTACGAATTCATCCGCGTGATTTTAGTGATTCTGTTAAATTTTAAGTATTTTAATTTTATGTGCGGAACCCTAATTAGTTTTCTAAAAGTTAAGTTCCCTTGATTCTTATTGTAATATGAGCTTTTTGCCAGTGAATGTCCCGTCGGAATCGGCCCAGCCGTTTCGGAGATTATCCCGAACAAACAGACAGACAAAAATATTTTTAGCTTGAATTTTTGTTATGGGTATCGAATGAAATTAGTAAAAAATGAAAGTCTCAACGTTACAAACAGAGGGTATGTATATAGATTTATAAATTAAAAAATTAGTGTTGACGGTATTTACGTCTTATAAAATACTATTTGATACCCGCGAATTCGTTCGCGTTAAATTAGGTGAAAAATTTAAATAAACATATAAACAAACTCTTCAGCTTTATATATTAAGTATAGTTCAATTTTACTCAAAGAATGTACGTATGTATGCAACAATTATCATGCCTGTTTATATATTTTTGTCCTTGAAGTTCACAAAGTTCTAAAAAACTTTGTGAAGTTACACAAAGTCCTATGATCATTGGAATGATCATTCAAATGAAGCTATGTCTGGCTCCAACATCAGACTTATGTAACGAATTGTAGTCCAATTATAATGCGAAGCTCGTCTTAACGAAAGGTAATTAATTAAGTTAAGGCGGGTGTATACGTGTCCAAAATAAACACGCAGAACGATATGTTAATGGAAGCTGTAACAAAGAACGTTATGGGTAAATAGTAACTATTGCAAGAAATGCGATACTTTTATAATATATTATTAACAAATAATGTTTCATTCCTTCGCCGCGCCTTTCTCGGGCCTAATGTTTTAACATCTTACGTTTTTATAATATTAATCAAATTAAAATTGGCTACAATGGCAGGTATTTTATAAAAACATTATGGTATTTATACATTTGATCTATTTCTTTATTTACCGACTATTGAATTAATATCATAAATGTATACATAAGTTATGTCCCGTTTACAATTCCGAACCCGTCTTTAGCGAAACGTAATTAATTTAGTTAAGGCGGGGGAATACGTGTCCTAAATAAATACGCAGAACGATAAATATGTTAATGGAAGCTGTAACAGAGAACGTTATGGGTAAACAGTTTCTATTGCAAGAAATACGATACTTATATAATATATTATTAACAAATAATTTTCAATTCTTTGCCGCGCCTTTCTCGGGCCTAATTTTTTTAACATCTTACGTTTTTACAATATTAATCAAATTAAAATTGGCTACAATGACAGGTATTTTATAAAAACATTATGGTATTTATACATTTGATCTATTTCTTTATTTACCGACTATTGAATTAATATCATGACCCATTCTAGCACTGGTTTATATTTCATATCCGACCTCCTCCGTGTTTCGGAAGGCACGTAAAACAGTGGGACCGGATTAATATCACTTTGTGATATTAGTCGTAAGGTTGTAGAGATCGTGGGGGTTCCGAGGTTGACGTCAGATGGCAATTGGTTATCTTAACACGCCCCACAGCCAAATCCTCTGCAATCTAAGCGGACCCTGGTACTATTACACTGGGATAGCGCTAGGAAGAAGAAGAAGAAAGAATTCTTTTTAAAATATCTGCTTATTAAAAAAAGACTTTGCTTGACAAAAACCCTGAATTTCGCTTAAAAATAGCACCTAAATAGGTAGCTTATGTTTTTATATAAATAGAATCAAACTTTATTTGGCGAGAATCCGTGATTTACAGAACTATTTGCTCACCTGATGATCCTATTGAGCATGGTTTGAAGAAACGTGCTAACTGGGGGCTGATCCTGACGTTGTTTCAGGAGTTTGTGGGCCAGTAAGAAGCTCGCCATCAGGAAGAAGATCTGCACCACGAGGGTGCTGTTCGAGAGCAGAATAACCTCTCCCGAGCGACGCAACTGATAATAAAATAAATAAATATTTACTGGACTATATGACACACGAACGTCTGTTTCTAAGGTTGACAAGTCAATGCCTGTGTTATAGGTAAGGTAGGATAACAAAATTATTGTCAAGTAATTAAGTATGGTAAAATGAATACTGAATTATTTTAACAGAACTTGCATAGTTATGAGAAACTAAAGAATAATAAGAGTAAGAAAACTTTATTAGGAATTAAAACTCTGAGAAAACTAGTAGAATCATATCATTTCTTACTCGTAAGTCTTGACTTAGAATCTTAATTTAACCTATTTGATTTAAAGATGACAACGAATTGACCGACGCCACGGTTTGACCGACGGAATGACTGACGGATTGACGGCGGATTGACCGATGGAATGACTGATGGATGGACTGAAGGATTGACCAGCGAATTGACAAATAAAGTTTAAAGTTTCAGAGTTTCTCTGGAGTAAAAACTCTTCCTACTGATATGTAATTGTTGACTGATAGTTTAAACCAGAGGTCGTCAACCTTTTGGCTGGCAAGGCCAATTTCATTAAAAAAATGGGATGTAGTTGGCCACATCGTTATGAAATTAGATGTTGGCGGGTCAAACTAAAGATAATTATTTGGAAACTGGTGTCTCGTTGTCTATTTATATATTAGATATATGAAACTTTATTAAAAAATGCAAAATTTTAGTATTTCAAAACAAATTTTTGCGGTAATATAATGTCATTTATATCTATTTATAACAGTCGTGGGCCGCAAAGAGAGGGATCGCGGACCACTTGCGGGCCGCGGGAACCGTTTTGCCAACCTTTAAACCATTTGAAAGTATTTATTTTAAAGTCTATCAAAACTATTGCATTTATTATAATATTGTATTGATTATATTATATTAATGACATATAGTAAATGTAACCTCTTCATATTGTCGTGTGTCCCCCAAGTATGATAGAGTGGATAGCCAACAGACATGCTCTATGATGATGCACATCATGCAGAATACCCTGAGACCGTCGAATGTACGAAGGTCCACGTCATGGGAGGTTGGTACTGGAGCCACTAGGGTACGCCACGATGATCGTAAAGACCACGATAGGGCCCAACCATAACCTGTAGACAAGAATTCACAATTATTATACTGTACTTGACCTTCACACTAATTAAATTATTATTATTAATATTATGTGATTTATTATTAAGATTAAAATAATATAATGCAGCGATCAACAGCATGTGGTTCGCGACACGTACTTTTTGTGGCCCGCGTCTGTTTTTTTTTAAATGACAATTTAGTTTTTATAAATAAATAATAATTACGTCACATGAGCGCAATCTTTTGTCATTATAAACAAAAATTGGAAATGCAGCACATGTATGTACATTGCTTATTATGTCCATAAATAGGTTAGCTTAACACTCATTTCCAAAAAAATCTTTTTCTAGTCTTTCCCCCCTACATCTAATTTCTTAAGGATGTGGCCCGCCTACACTCATTTTTTAACAATGTGGCTCATGCTTGTCAAAAGCCGCCTTTAATTACATTACATCAGAGCCGCCTTGCCGACCTCTGATGTAATGTAATTAAAGATTCGGCGCCTGTCCCGACTTTGATATACTCAAAGCTGGGTTCATGTGTATATTTTGACCGAAATGTGACGTGATTCAAATAAAAAAAAAAAAAAAAAAAAAAAAAAAAAAAGCTTTATTCAGTATCTTAACTTCATGACAACATGTAGTAAGAGCCCCTGCACTAGGCGCGAGACCGTATTGCTGGGTGCCCCGCTCATCCACAAAGACGTACAGTTAGTTAGACACTATATAAAAACGTGGAACGTTGGTACGAACATTTTAGCTCTGAATTTTTGAAATTATTTAGCCGTTTCAGTTCTCTCTCGGGGCTGCTGCGCGTGTCGCCGGCGCGCCGCTACAACTACCTGGACACGCTGCAGCACCCCGCTCTGGCGCACCTGGCGCTGCACGCCATACGCGACCAGGTCGGCCTAGTGTAATATCTCGAGTCTATTAGACTATGCATATTATAACAGAGGCAATAAGTCGTCTATCTTACGATCAGACGTCCGTGTGGCAAATAGTCCTATATATTTATTATTATTATTATTTGACTAGGATAAAGGCACTAAATTCATTAAATTTTTGTACTTCCATAACTGAATTGATAGAACCTAAAATTTGAGACATTAAAACTCAGTATTGAAATGTTAATATTGAATATTCCTATTTATTACAATGTCAGTATTATGTTTAATACCTGTTGTGCAATGACTTCAATAGCCCATTTATAGGATTTTTTTTTTAAATAATTGTTGTAAATTTTACACAAGGTACCGCCGTGGGTTCCTCATATCAGAGGTCCTGAAGACGCTAGTTTCCTCCCCAACCCAGTGAGAGAGACCTCTCCGCCCTCCGCTGCGCCGTTTCGTACGCGACCGCCTTTCGCTGGTCATCTTCCATTTGTCGGTAAGTCTTTAAGGCAGAAGTTATTACTTAATCTAATAATAAAATAATTTAAGGTTAGCTTATTGTACTTTTAGCGTAAGTGTTTCTAAATCTGTGCACATGATAAGAAGTTTACAAAAAAAAATCATATTCGTTTCGTTGTTACTGGTTTTCGCTTAACAATAGGATTGAAAAGTTATCAACATTACATTGTTTATTGTTTTCTCTATATACTTTGTTTTAAGTAAAAAGCAAAATAAACGCTTTATACTTGATTGTAATTTTTTTGCACCGAATCTTCAAATAGCATGGTTCTATATATATATCGAAAACTTCGGGATGTGTAATGATGAAATGTAGCATCGAAGTAGTTTTTAATTAATGGACGTCTACTTAGAACAGATTTTTGATAGAGCCAAATTAAGAAGGTTTAAGGGCAAGTTTAATTTTACGCTGATGAAGTCGCAGGAAACAGCTGGTGTATAAAATATTAATATTATAAAATAAACTATTTCAGGGTACTCGTATGTTGCTATTGATGACGGCGAGGACGCCAGTAGCGGATTCAACGCCTCCCACGACTGCACTGCTATCGATTTGGCCACCTTCAAGTAAGTATTGTAATATTGTATATACATTCGAGCAATACTTTGTAGAAAAGAAAGCCAGTTTACGCCTAATAACAGTTGAAACAGAAATGATAGATGCCTGAGAATGGTTGATTATTTTTCCATTTATTTACTTTATAACTGTATTTTAGACACTACATCAAATTAAGGAAGTTGTCCATAGGCGTTGGTAGTCACTCAGTTTAACCGCTTGCCCCTTTTACCGTTTGTTCTATAAAAAAAAGAGTAATGTGTACTAGCTATATCACGCGATTTCGTCCGCGTAAAAACTAAATCTATTTACTCAGGTCAGCGGAAAAGTTGGCAGTGATGCGGGGTAAGGAGATCGCGTCGCTGCAGAACAAACTGGCCGCGGCCGAGTCCGCCTCGAGCGCGGCCGTGGACAGAGCGCGGCGGGATGCCGACGCCGAGGTGGAGCGGTTGCGCGCCAAACTGCAGGCCGAGATCACCGCTCTCACGCTGCAGAATAAGTGAGTGTACCTAACTTATGAGCATACCTGACTTATGAGCATGTATACCTTATAAGCTTGATTAACTTATGAGCATGTATACCTTATAAGCTTGATTAACTTATGATCATATCTGATTTATAAGCATGTATACCTTATAAACATACTAAATTTATGAGCATATCTGACTTATGAGCATTTATACCTTATAAGCATACTTCATTTATGAGCGTAAATAACTTATGAGTATGTAAACCTTATAAGCATACATGACTTATAACATTGCTTAACTTATCAGTATACATTACTTATGAGTACATCATATAATTTATGAACATACCAAACATGAGTGTACTTAACTTATGATTGTTCATATTTTAATTACAGTCTTATTGGTCCGGCGCTTCCAAGTACACATATCTCTCTCTGACATATAAAGATTGCCGTAAAACGCAAGTGATGGTATTGTTGTTGCGTTTCGTTCGTTTTGTGAGAGTTTCCAGTGGCTCACACCTCTCTTTAAAGCCCGGCAACGAATTTACGAGCCTTCTGGTGGTGCAGATGTCCATGGGCGTCGATAGTCACTTAGATGAACCGTCTGCCCGTTTGCCCCGTCATTACAAATTTTTCCTAAGAGGCTTTTTCAACAATATTTTAGAGTTTAGTTTGTTTTTATTTATTTTTTTTGACCGCGCGCCGTCACAATCGCCCAATGTATTCATGAGCCCGTGACAAGAATGAGGATCTATTGAATATTTAATTCACTTGATCTTATTAGTTACTAGCTGTTCCCGTAACTTAGTCCGCATAAAATGTGGTAAAAGGAAATTAGATTCAATATTACCGTGATGGTATGTAATATAACTGAAAGGTTTCCTTTACAAATGGGCTATCTAACACTGAAAGAATTTTTCAAATCGGACCAGTAGTTCCAGAGATTAACGCGTTCGGGCAATAAACAAACTCTCAGCTTTATATACAATTTGTAATAAACGATAATTTCGACCTTACAAACACACTCTTCAATTTTATTATACACTAGCTGTGCCCACTTCTTTGTCTGCGTAAAATTTAGTAAAAGAAAAACAGATTCCATTTCACCGTGATGATATATAGCCTTTCTCGATAAATGGTCTAACATTGAAAGAATTTTTCAAGTCGGACTGGTAGTTCCTGAGGTTAGCGCGTTCAAGCAAAAAAACCTTATTTGTAATTTATATAAATAATTATTATTTTAAATGGACAGATTTTTGTATTTTCTGTCTGATCTGTTCTGTCAGTAATACCTGAGCCACACAGTTTGTACATTTTCGTCCTTGAAGACTACAAAGTAATATAAAACTTTGCGCAGGTACACAAAGTCCCCGGCCACACTACATCATCATTGAAATGATCATTCAAATGAAGCTAAATATAACGTATGAAAATTTCTTTAAAATATTATTAAAATCACAGATAATTAAAACTCATTTGTACCTTCTTTTTTATATTAACATATTATAAAAGGAAATCGCTTCCCGTACTTGTACGCGAAGATCTTTTAAACTACGCAATGGATTTTAATGCGGTTTTCGTCAATAAATAGAATGATTCACGCGAAAGATATACCTATATAATACACGCATATTATCTATATTATAGCCGAACTAAGCGGGCGCTGCGGATATGATACGTTACAAACCTTTTTTTAAACGGTTAACGAAATTGTAATAGTATTCGAAAAAAATCAAGTCTTTAATCGAATAAATAAAAAAATGGGATCAAAATTACGAGAAACACTTCAAATGTATTTCTTTACAAATTGCTCAGTTCAAAATGCATTAAAGCCATTTGATGATAGAGAACCGGCGCCAGAAGGGTATTTAGGTTTTTTTTTTTTTCGATTTTTGTTTATTTACAAACCATAGTATAAAGAGATCTGCAGCTGACACAATCATAATATCTGGCTATTACCAACATACCCTGAAAAGATAAATATCGTCATAAATATAGTGAATTGGCCCCATGGCCTTTTATGAAATAAATGTTAGAGACAGGATAAGTTTAAAAAGCTTAGCGCTTATTTCGGCGGTTTTCCAATAATCACTGAACATTCGAGCTTTTTCATTTGTGCGGCGCGGACTTTGACTGAATTATGTATGAAGCTTTCCAAAGCCCCTGGAAATCCTTTCGGATTTGGCGCTTTTTTAACTTTGATACTGATTTAATGAATTATTTCTTTGGTATTGTTTGAAGAACATGACTTTTTATAATGTTGATCATTGTATTATATAAAAATTTATACTATTGTATACACTACCGAAGGATAGCTATTTTTCTATATTTTTATTGTTTTTTTTTTATATTTGTTTAAAAATCTATATATGATAAAATATAAGGATAAATTTGAAGCACAAATCCGTCCCTGGCTCTTGAATTTAATGAAACTGTATTTCAAGAGCCACTTTCCCACACTCTCATATAATTTCGGTACCAATTTGCGATAATTGTGCGGACGCAGGAGTATAAGAAAAAAAAAAGAAAAAAAGGAGTATGAAATCTATAATAGTATTTATAGAGGAAGGTGCAAATGCTAATATTTTTATTAAAAAATCAATGTTAGTATATTTCGTTACTAAAATAAAACCTCACGCACACCAATGCGAAACGATTTACACACTCATGTTTACATTTTACTATAAGATGGTGTTTAGGCGTAATATTAACTTACGGAGGTAAAAAAAATATATTTTATATACTTTTAATTATGATATGTAAATCTAGAAATCTGTCGCTGAATTTCGACGAACTGCCGATATCTAGAGCAAATTAGTATGTGACAGTGGATGCTATTTAACCAAACGAAATAATTGTCTCTAATACTTTGACTTTAAGGAAATATTGATTTTGGCTGACTTTTGTGTTGGTAAATTTTGGATAAATAATTTGTTTTTACAATTATTATATTTACGAACAATTGCATGCGACCTACTCCGTGTTTCGGAAGGCACGTAAAACAGTGGGACCCGATTAATGTCACTTTGTGGTATTAGTTGTAAGGTTGTAGAAATCGTGGGTGTTCCAAGGATGACATCAGATGGCAATCGGCCCCACAGACAAATCTTCGATAATTTTATAGAAAAAAGATACATCTTAGGGATATTTAAAAAAGAGCGTACTCATTCCTCAAAGGCCGGCATTGCATCTGCGTGCCCTCTGGTGTTGCAGTTGTCCAGGGCCGTCGGAAGGTGAATGTAACCTGCCCGTTTGCCCCTTGTTATATATAAAAAGTGAAAGTCCCGTCCAAATCGGTCCATCAATTACAGAGATTACTCGGAACAAACAGACAGACGGACAAAAATATTTTAATTTGCGTTTTTGATATACGTACTGTAAATATCATAAGCAATTAGTAAAAAAAATCATTTCGACGTTACAAACAGCCCCTTCAATATTATTTATACGTAAAGATGTATCTAGACACGCGGTAGTGAATCAAGCCAAGAGAACTAGCGAGCCGCACCGTACAATATAACACGAACCATTTGCAGCCACTTTTGACCCACTCATAATTCAAAAAATACATCACATAATTCAAATTTGGCTCATACATTGAGACTTGCATGATAGATACGTGCTCCAAACTTCATAAGCACATCTTAAAGGATCATCTTTTTTTTTTGTCGTGTCGATGGCGCATCAGACAGTTCCGTTCCAGAACTCAGCCACACGAACAGCATTCTCTGTGGCTCGCATCAGGTCCTCCCGCGTACAGATGGCAGGGCAGGAAGGACAAGATAAAAGATGCTCCATTTTCTGGGGAGCCGCACCACACAAACACCCTAAATCAGAGTCATCCACGAATCCCTAATGGACGCACAGAAAACTTTTTGGCTGGCAAGGGCCACATTTTTAAGAAATTAGATGCAGTCGGGCCACATTACTCAGAAATTAAATGCAAGCGGGCCCTATTTGTAACATAATTATTTGTAAATAGGTGTGTTGTTATCAATTTACGTAGATTGTTAAATTTTATTACAACGCGATATAACTTTGTACTCGTGTAATGTAATGTTTTCTATCATCTCACTTATTCATAACACTTATTCTTAATACATTTGCATATACTAGAGGTGCCGGCTGGTCGAATTTCGACCAAAAACCTTTCTACGTAGAACGACGTATATTATTATAGTTATAGAAAAATAAAATTTGACAAGTAATATAACATGCGATTGTCACGCTTTGACATCGTCCAATGCACGTGTGTCTAAAAGGTGTAAAAAGTTTGTCATTGGTGTTCGTGTGGTTTTATTTAATGATTTAATATGTTAATATTGCATATTATAAAAAAATATTAACATTCGCACACCTTCCTCTATGAACAATAAGTGTGCCAAATTTCATACTCCTCCGTCGGCTGAATTTTCGTAAAATTGTACCTATAGTTCACACGCTTCACGTATTAATATAAAAATAAAAATATTTAAAATTTATAAAAAGAGAGTTATCCGCCGATTCTGAGGTAGTATCCATACCTATCGAATGAGATTATATTACACTATAAATTTGTTGAATAGGGCAATAAAAATAAACATGTTTTAAATTTTTATCTTTTTAATTCCTACATAAATTGTTTATTTCAACGACAAAGAAACTAACTTTGTACAATAGTTCCAAGCTAGTTTCTTTCTCACAAGTTATTTTACACAATGTTTAGGAATTATTGCGTAAAATAACATCTTTGTATGTTTGCAAAATTTCAGCCATTTTTTTATTAACTTGTTATGTCCTACTGCTGGGCAAAGGCATCCCTCTTCTTGATCCATTTTCCTCTTTCCTGACCCAATCTCATCCAGAACTTCCCCGCAAATCGTGGCGCCAGCTCTTCCTCGGCCTTCCCGGTCGTCGGTCGCCATTAGTGGACATCCAGGCAGTCGCGATATTGACCCACCTTTGTGAATCCATTCGAACCACCTGCCCAGCACATTCCCACTTCAGCTTTGCTGACTTCTTCCCTGCATCCATTACTCCAGGAATTCCAGCCATTATAAGCTATTTTCACGATAATCACTCCATCAGTTATGAAGTGATAAATGTGAAGAAAATCTACTATATTCTTGTTTAATAAAGTTTCTTTTTATGTTTCTTTTGCATTATAATTTTTCAAATACAAGCAAAAATAATTCAGTATATCTGTTTAGTTCAATCTTTGTGTAAAGCGTTCATAGTTTTTAATTTGATAAATTGGAATCACGCCGCGTTAAAATTATCACATACTGTATTTGTACACGCTAAGCAAATATATACGCTATGCAAAATTGTCAGTATGCACTATTTACTAGGTCAGAATAGAATGAACGTGCTATGACGTAACTAATTAATATCTTAAGCAGCTAATCTATTCCTCTCAGGAGCCTATCGTCTGTGCACTGGCATCAACTTTCAAACTTTAGAGCATACACTTCAGACATACATTTGCTACAAGAGATCCCTCTATCATAAAGGCCATCTCGCTTGAATAGCCTTTTTTTCCTGTCTTTATATGCAGGTGGGGATATTCGGATAGTCTCGATTTGTCATGCCAAAACATGACTCACCTTATGTCGTGCCCTGCATGCCCCGATACAAAAAAATCTGCTAGGCGTTATATAAAGACTCGAGCATTCGCTTATGTACAGTCGCTGGTCTGGGAACCCCACTCGAATAAGCGGAGGACTTGAACGTGTGTAAAAATGTGCTAGAGGCCACCCACGAACTGAACAATTGCACGAACAGCCAATATCCACGTGCACGACCACCTAACAAAGCTTTCGCGTGACGTTTAGAAATCTGTACCTGTGCACATGTTTTCACTTGTTTCTTCGTATAATTATTCGTCGCTTTTATTGTATGATGCGTCTGTTAATACACGTGAACTTAATGAAATAAAGACCGAATAGGAAATAATAGTGTACTTTAGGACATATTTTATCTATTAAAAATATACATTTAACATTTTTAATTTTAAACAAAATTAAAAATGATAAATATATGTTTTCTTTTTAATTTTAAAGAAGTTATAAATCATTATTTTATTAAGTCTATTTTTTGTTTAGTCTGATGTACGGACATGAAATGTTAGTATTTTGAATTCATGAAATTTTGCATTTATTTTCATCAGACATATAAAAAACTTCTCAGTTGTGACTCTATCAAAAGCATAAAGCCATAAGCCATAGCAAAATGTTAAAACAAGTTTTGACAAGAAAAAATATACATGTTTGAATGTGATACAAAAGTTGATATTTAAAGAAATAAGAGACAAAAGACGTTAATTTGCGGAATACAAACTTTCCTTGCAATTATTAATAAATGTAATATATTTCACCCAACTCTTGTATAAGATTTTGTACTGACTAGTACTTGAAGACGATTGTATTGATGATACTCCAAAAGCTCTTCACGGAACAGCAAGTGAGATCGTCTTAAGTTCTAATCTATTAGAAATAGAAGAATTACTTATATTTTTGAAGTATTATCCTATATAAGAGTGAAAAATTCCCTCATTAAAATTAATATTCAAAGTTAGAACGCATTGAGTTATTTTTATTAGAAATCAGAATTTCTAGACCATTTTGTTTTTAATACCTTATCTTAACATTGAGCTCAAAGATTTCTAATAGCGACGAAAGGTTTACTTGTTATATTAATAAGTAATACAATTATCAATCGATCTACTTTAAAAAGTATCATAGAATTTCACGTAACTGTTACATATGATATAATTTTATAATTACTATGATTCATCATCATCATCATCATCATCATCATCATCATCATCATCATCATCATCATCATTGGCCATTTCATCTGTTGCATATGATTGATGCAGTGTGTAGTTTAGCGACACTTCCGTTTGTGGCTGTGCAACCCAATCTTGGATTGACACGAACGGCCACACTCAGAGCAGAGGTACACTCCGAGAGAACCAGATGGGTGGTTGCCATGCCAACCATGCTCTATCATGCACCTTGACACCTTGGTCAATTAAGTGTCTCCACTGGTCCCTGTTTTTCGCAAGCCTCTCCCAATTGCCATGCTCGATATTGAAGAAAGACAGGTTACTATGATTATAATTCTGATAGTTGTAGAGGAATAAAAACAACCACCCCAAAGTTATATCACGTATGGTATACGTCTGGTAAGACGAAAAATAAACAAAATATGCTCAGTGGTAAGTGACAAGTGACAAACGGGCCGGGAGTTTATGATAAGTGACTACCGAACGTAACACCTTTTTTAACTGTTAACTTGTGACTATGTAGCAAAGAGAGTTACACTATAGTAACACGAAATTGATAAGAATTTATAATAACTACTCTCTAATTAAATGTGTTTGAATGTCAACAAAACAAATTAAAAAAAAAAACAAAGAGATTGTTGCTGTGTTGCTAATAAGTGCGTGTTATAAATAAGCCGTGTGTTTCACTTGTACGGCTAATATTTTTAAGACAGATGTCCTCAAAATGGCCGCAATGCTACCGGGTGCGATACGTCACAGTATTCAATCTAAATAATGCATTTTTAAATCCTCTACCTATCAAACTATCTATGAGCTTTCAAATACGGAAGAAGATTATGGATGCAAACCCAAGCTTTGTCCGTCGATTTGTTATCCCCAATTTTCGGAATTGCTTTCTACTATGAAAACAAATGTTGCTAACGTTTGTATGCATGCTAAAATATCGCGTGACTCTGAACATGATTTTTGCATAATTTTTTACAAGTTTTATTTACTATATAGCAATGGGCAATCCGGCAGTCGGTTTTGCTTACGTGACTAAAACTCACAGAGTCGTTGTTGCTTGTCGGAGTTTCTGAAATTAGTGTATTTATATCTATACGTTTCTTAAACCGAATCAGTTTCTAATACGGTACAGGAAAATCAATCTGCGTTTCTCACGATGTCAATAGGCGGATTATCATTAACGTGGTCTTACGGTCTTGTTAACAAGAATGCCCTTGAAGTCGTTGAGAATAATGACCCAAAAACATTAATTCACGCTACGTTTAACATGCATATCTACGTATTTCGCAATACATGACCCCAATCATATATATTCATTACGTTCTTATTGAATTGTGCTAATGATTGATTTTATAAGTAGTGAAGATACATGTTTTGTCGCGTTAGCTGACTAATCAGCAGATTTTAACGTTTCAGGTTTCAAGGTTCCAAGAGTAAAATTAGAAAGAGACATTAAACAGAAGTAATAAGAGAGTTTTAGTTCAAAAGGGTAACAATATACCGCGTATAGTTAGTCAGACTATAAAAACCAGAGACATATTTACAAAGAAAATAACTATTGCAAATCAAATACCAAAAACAAAACCAAGAGGACAATACGACGACAGTTTCCTTACTTCTAGAATTCATTGTTATACTTAATCTGGGAGAGGTCCTCATAGAGAGGCACTTCCTATACAAAGGAAAACAAGCGTAGAAACAAAATATCTAAATATTTTTTAAATTTATTTGAAAACCATTTCAGAGCACTCGACTTAACTGTTGCAGGAGCATTGATATGAAAAAATAAAACGCCTTAGACTTATTCCGAGAGAGCATTTTACGATTTATTCTTATCTTTCCTCTTTTGTCATCCTATTCTTCGCAACGACTGATTTAAACTGAGTTGTCATTGGTTTCTTTACAACAAAGGATATCATACTATTTAGAAAATAGTTTAGGCTATTTGTATTCTAAACGGGAATCAAAAAAAAAACATCA
>JANCMC010043035.1:0-30904 GCA_024363005.1 Charaxes varanes | reverse complement strand
GGTCGAATGTCGTTTGCACGTCAATTAGTCAAAAGGCTCATTTTTGCTTGTTATGCATTACGTTAATTTCTAACAATTGTTTTTTGTATACTACTTTCTAGCAAATAAATGAATTGAAAAAATAACCCTTTTTGTTGTAATTGTATACTTTATTCATAGCATTTAAATTAACACTCAATTGCCTAAATGTACGAATATACTGTAATATGAGCACGCATTGAATGTATATAAAGACAAAATGGAAGGCTGCTGATACTTATAGCACAAGTTTTAGCTATTTTAAGTATCAGCGACACTACTTAGATATAATATATACATGAAAAGTAATGTATCAGTGATGTACGTGTCATTATTCAGAAATAAAAAATTATCTTATCTTACCTTTAGCAAACTTTTCTTTACCTAGGGGCTTTACCATCCAAAATGGTAAAGCACTTTCTTGGTTGACTATACTACACGCTCTTGCGTCATGACGTCAACAAGACGGTAATCATTGAAGTTATTATCGTGCCCGTTTTCTATGTTTTACTATCTAAATAACAAGGTGGCTATTGGTGTTCCGCGTATTTCTTATCGTACGATAAACGAGTATGGAACCTGGAAATCTATACTTAGTATATATAGCTGAACAGTTTGTTTGTTTGAACGCGCTAATCTCCGGAACTACTGGTCCGATTTGAAAAATTCTTTCAACGTTAAGTAGGTCATTCATCGAGGAAGGCTATAGGCTTTATACCATCACGCTAAGACTAATAGGAGCGGAGCACCAATGAAGAATGTTTCAAAATCGGCGGTTTTCCCCCCCTTTTGAGAGCTTCCGCTGCGTGCGCTGCGTAAAAGGTTAAAGTTTCGCAAAAATCATGTATGACGGATTTGTTCCCCTTTAAAAGTTCTAAATAAAAGTCCGCGACAGCATATGTCTGTCTTTTAAGGTTTGCTCCCTATAACTTTTTTAACGCTAACCAAATTTGTTCTAAAGTAATGCATTATTTGTGAAGGTGTTTTTATAAACATGATATTGATCCTTATTCAAAACTAATTTTTCGAACCCCTAAGTAATAAAAGTGGTCCGAACGAGGACGAAGTTGTGGGTTACATCTAGTATACTTATATTAGAATATTTTGTTTGTAAGTCATATCGGTTAGGAAATACTCGAGCGGGCAATTAATTCCACGGAGAAAGCATTGCGTCAAAGTCAAAAATGGTTTATTTGCAAAGACTTTTTTTATGTAAGAAGGATCAAACGAACAGGCGGAATCCACATAGGTGATAACCTACGCCCATGGACAATTGCAACACCAGAAGGCTCGCAGATGCGTTGCCGGCCTTTGAGAAATGAGTACGCTCTTTTCTTTAAGGTCCCTAAGTCGCTTATGTTCGGATATACCGAAGCTGGCAACTGATTCCATAGCGGAATCGTGCGAGGTAAGAAGTTTCTAGAGAATCGCACGGTTTTTTCTTTACAGTAGTTGAACGTCATGTGTATAATAATAATAATAATTATTATTTTTTAATCATTTGGTAATTAATTTTACGAATTAAAAGCTAAGTTTACAAGGGTTCCTCGCGCCCTGCACCGAGAAGAGCCCGCAACAAACTCAGATACGGTTATAGCAATTTACTCCCAAGCTTTTTTATCATTCAAATATTCCTTTACATTGTTATAGGATTTTTGAACCTTACCTTTAATTTAAGGATATCTCTCGCCGTAGGTGTTAACACGAGTAAATTGTTTTTAAATAAAAATAAAATCGTCTTCAAGAAACACCAAGGGGCTCATAAAAAGTGGCCCAAAGACTTTCAAGGCCCGATTATATCTTCTATATATTTGCGGTTGCGTATCTGATATGCGGTAGAGGTATTTGTGAAATAACTTTTTTGTCTGATTTCGCTCAAAATAATTTTCCTAATAAGGTTTTAGTATGTTATATCATCATGGAAAATTTTAAGTATGCTCATCTAAAAGTTTGTGATTTCTAGTGGGAGGACCACTTTGCAAAACGCTTTGAAGGCCAAATACTTGAAAATGGTACCCACAATAAAAAAAAAACTGTTTATGAATCCTCGCCTTTATTATAAAAGAGCTATTCAATGATACAATGGGATTAAATGCAAAAAAAAATTCAACTCCCCTTCACAGGTATGGTAGCCACCCCCAAAATTTAATATTATTATATGAAGACCCTATAAAGAAAATCTATGGGCAGTGCTTTACTGTACCAGATTTCATGCATTTATGTTCACAATTGTACAAGTTAGTAAAGGCAGACAGACAGACGGACGAAAAACTAAAAATCAATCTCTGTTCGTTCGTAAGTTTCGTTAAAGATCGTAAACCGCTGAACCGTTTTAAATTCTTTTTTATTTCGTCTCGTCCCCCTTATATCAGGGAAGTTCTAAAAGAAAAGTCGTAAGTAGAAGAGGAGAAACACTAAAAATTGCAGACTAAGTCTTCTAAGGTCTAGTACAAACGTCTTCTTCAACTTCAATTTGAAGTAAATAGACTAATAGCAGACGAGCCAAAATTCAAACAAGACAACGTCTGCCGGGCCCGCTGGTAACTAATAAAGTTAGCATTTTATATGTAAAATCTGATAGAACGGCCAATAAAACAATTATAAATGCAATATGCCTCAGAGACCTTGGAAACTACGTCCTACACTTGCGTTCTTTACGATAATAACAGCTGTTAAACGCGAAACACAAGTGCGTAGATCAACAGCTCTGTTATCTGCTAACATCGATTATATATTTAGGTATGATAAAACATTCGTTATATATTTAAACACGCTTATACAGAAGGGTTCCGTATAAGATATGCGATTAAGGTATTTGTGTATTAACTTCAAAGAGTTGTTCAATTAAAAGTTTTTATATATCTTTTTTTTATCGTGTCACGTGCCAGGCTCTTGTAAAGTTTTCATAGGTTTCATGGTCTATGGCACCATAAGTGTGTTATAATAGCGTCATTACGACACTGTTTACAGTGCTATAATGGGCGATAGCGTAAAGACTTTTGCGTGGATTTAATAATGTGTATATGTGTACATAAATGACAGATAAAATGACGGGAGTAGAAAAAACACTTTTCTATGTCAATTTTCGACACCGTGAAACAATCTCATAAAAGTGATTGATTTCAGTACAGAGGAACATCCGGTGCGACGTCCCGATCGCGGTGTAACGGTTTATTAAGCCCGTAAATTGGTATTTTAATCTCAAAACACCATTTGGATACACCGCCAGCTTTAATGTATTAATGGAGCCATCTTTCGATGCTAAAAATACCAGCAACGCGTGGAAGACCGGGTACAGAATTTTATTCTACTATTATAAGTTGCAAACATGTTTGCGAGTAAGATGGATGGATGGATTATGTGTGTATGTGTGTGCGCGTGTTTGCGTGCGTGCGTGCGTGCGTGCGTGCTTGTGTGTGTGTAAATAAACCGAAAATATGCAAGTCAAAATAAACATGGTTATGTGTGTTTATTTTTATGCGTAAGCAACTTTACCAAATAATGTTATGTGTCTATTGACCGGAATGGGAATTGGGTCTTCGCTCACCTCCAACAACATACAAACTACTTTACACAACCTGTTTTTTGGTCATTTGCATTATACACCTTTTTCTTTAGCCGATTTCAAAATGTATATTACTGGCTTCACACCGCGACTTCGGCCGCGTTATTTCCTTCGATTTTCATACGACGGCTACCCTTCTGCGAGCCTTCTGGCAGTGTAGTCGTCTAGGGGTGTCTCCCGACACTTGTTATACATGAATAAAGTGGCCAAGAGCGTTTCAAGGCTCGCTTATATAGAAGGGTTCCGTAACTGATAGGGGTTAAAGGTGATTATTAAATAAGAGCGAAAGTTGTCCGATTTAGCTCAAAATAATTTTCCTAATGAGGTTTTTAGCATGCCTGATCAAAATAGAAAATTTCAAATCTCTAGATATATCTAACTAGCTGTGCCCTCGTCTTCGTCCGCGTAATATTAGGTACAAAAATAGATTCAATTTTTGCGTGATAATATAGCCTATAGCCTTCTTCGATAAATGGGCTATTTAACACTGAAATAACTTTTCAAATCTGACCAGTAGTCCCTGAGATTAGCGCCTTCAAGCAAACAGACAAAGAAACTCTTCAGCTTTATATATTAGTAGAGATTAGTAATGTGATCGTTATTCGAGTAAAATAGAGAGTTAAAACTGTTTATTTCGTAAATTGCATTATAAATGGGCGCCAACCTTTATCGGCATACTAACTTAAGCCTGTTTTGTGTGAGGGTCGTGCATGGTCGGCTTAGGGCCTCATTCGCTAATCGCAAGTAAAGTGATAATTAAGCGATCTAAGTTCAATCGACAGATTAGAACCCAAAATTATTCACATTTCCCGAATGGAAACAAACGTGGTAATTATGAAGTTTGGGTTACATTTCCCAAAAATGCGTATATGTATGTGTATATATTTCGTTGTTGTTGCACTCTAACATCGGGGGAGGCTCACATTTCCTATAAAAAGTATAAGTTATGGGGTTGTTTTCGACGGTAATGTTAATATTGAACACACACACACACACGCGCGCAAGCACGCGCGCACGCACGCACGCGACACTCGCGCTCATTGGAGTTTTAAAACAAAAAATAACCGTTTCTAAGCTATCCGCAACTGAGTTACGTTTCGCGCGGAATGTCAGCGACGTTCCTCCGGCGGAATACCACTCATTATTAGAGTGCAAACAACAACTTCGAGAAGGTAAAAAATATAAATGCATTTTTGGGAAAAAACTAACCAACTTGCATCATTACCACTAGCGTTAGTCTTCATCTATTGTTAATTGATGAATGTCTGAAATAGTGTATATTAGCATTTTCTCCCAAATATATATATATATATATTTTTTACAAAATTTGCATTCATTTAGAATGCAAATTAACTTATTAACGTAAAACCTCACGCACACCAATGGCTCAGATTTAATTAAACACACATTTATATTTTAGTAAATATATATGTGTATGATAAACTTTGTCATTGTAAGACTGTGTCAAAGCGGAGACATGACGACGGTAAAAATATTAACTGTCAAATGTTACAATGTCTTTATACAAAGAAGTGATTTTTTTTTAAAAACTTTGATTAAACATACGGACGGAAATCTAAAGATTTGTGGTTGAATTGACCAACAGGTGATCGCTAGTTCATATCCAATAGTCCTAGTGGTTGTGCGTAGTGATTAGCTTAATCGAAACTTTACTTGTAGACGGCGTATGTTGCCCTAAGGCTCGAATTGTCATTGCGCTTGTCCCTTTCTCACGCGTAATGTACCGTTAACAATTGCGTGGGAAGCGGCTGTGAAGAAGACGCGTAGGAAAGTTGTCACGAGCCATTTGGATAAAACAGCACTCGCGTTACGAAATAAAACAAAAACGGTCACTAGACACAACGCGGACCGGTGTCAGAACTTCCGGTTACGACCTTAAACTGATCGCGCTATATAGAATTTACAAAACGGTCGGATATCTTTTGGTGTCTATTATCTAACTAGCAGAACAAGTAGATCAGATGACTTGCCCGTATTTAGACTGACGATTTGTATTTACGTATAAAATATGTATATTTATATATGTTAGTATAATTTTAAGTTAAGCAAACATTGACTGGTCCGTTGGCGCAGTGGGTAATGACCCCACCTTCCGCTCCAAGGGGTCGTGGGTTCGATTCCCGCCTCGAGTCTAGCTGTATACCTTCCTTCCTTCCTTCAGCCCGATGACGTCCACTGCTGGACATGGGCCTCCTCCATTGCTTTCACAGAGCTCTATTTTGTGATAAAGACATCCAATGGCTTCCCGCTACCCGAACTATATCGTTCTGGGTGTATTATTTATATTTATATAATTTTATGCAAATATATATATATATTTGTCTGTAATAGGCGTTTGTTACCTATAACACAGTCATTAAGTTGTTTGCCTTAGGAACAGACGTCCGTGTGTCATATAGTACTGTATATATTTATTTATTATTATTAGATTACCCTATTCTGCTCGATATTATGTTTGATTTAAGTTCAGTATGCAACAAAGTTAATAGTTTAAAATAACACAATGTATATGTGATGTGACTATTTATGATATCAGGTTGAAATAAATGCTTTTTCATTCTTTCTAAAATTTCGTGTAACTGGTAAAAATAATAAAACTCTCTATAATTTATGATAAATGCCTAATCCTTTTCTCGTTCAACCTTCAAATCCACAGAGGATACTATTGTGTCATATTTTGGGCAACTCCCAAGAATCGTGTGTAGCTTTGTTTACGTTAAATTCCGCCATGGCCCATGTGTCCGCGGCTATTAATAGCTTCAAAGAGAGCTATCTGAGGTGGTCTCGTATAAATCTTGACGCATTTTGCCTTCACATTTGATCATTGTCGCTGTCATATTACGAGAGGATGAGATGAATCTATTATAGTTGCCCGCAAGCAACTTGGAATGAATCGTTTGATGCGCAGAAGTAGATGTTCATCTATTATTCCTTTGCATCATGCGAATCATATACACGTGAACCCGCTTCTGGGCGTAGCAATTTTTTTTTTCAAGAGGCTAACGAGCCGGCACCTAAGTGCCTATTCCTTATTTATTGTCACATATTCTATTAATACTCTTTAGCTTGTAAATTAACAATAATAATCATAATTCGAGTAGTGTTTGGGTATCTTCGGGGCGGAGGGAACCACATATTTACAAACACAAACGCGAGATGCGGCGTGTGTTTTGTTGCCACCCATTGAATGAGATGTTCACGTTCCTATCGCTTATCACACTTGCCATTTGCACTCACTCTCAACATGCGTAAATTTTAGGGACAAATAACGTGATGCGTAATTTTAAATATATTAAGACATATATGTATAGTCACCTGTAAGTTCAAGTTTTCATTTCTGTCTGCACTCCCGTAGCGTCACTGTTCTTTTTTTTATGATGCGGTGATAAACGTTTTATTTCTTAAAGTTCTAGAGTTAGTGTGGTAAGTACTAATATAACAGTATTAAACTATTAATAAGAGGTACTAGTACACTATTCCGATTGTACTAGTACAGTGCGAACTCAAACGTGTCCGATTAAACAGTCTAGTAGATTAAAAAGACTAATAGTCGTTTCTCAACCATTTTGATTCTATGAATTCTAACTTCTAGGACGCCCTTATTTTGAATAGGAATATAGGCAGGTTGGACAAAAGATCCGTCTGCTCCAAAAATTGAAATCTTCTTAGTATTAAGACTATATAACATCTACGTGATATCAACATACAAGTGTACTTAAGGTGCCGGGAATGAGAAACGGTAGCGGGATTCAAGTTACTATTAGCGCCATCTAGTAAGTGTATAAAGAAACATTACAAATACGTATAAAACCTCTCGGCCTCCCCTATTTTAACTGAGCCTGTTACGGAAAAGGTACATCGGAACCGAAGGATTTATATATGCATACACATTAAGCATCAATACAATATTCTTGTTAGCATTAAATAAATAGGTGTTTACCTGGGTACTAAAAATAAAAATGATAAAAATTTAAAATCTTATAGAGAATAGTAAATTAAATAAAATGTGGCGACTCCAAAAGAGTCAAGTTATATTAAATAAACAAAAGTGTTGGTAGTCCAGTTATTTGGTTCGAAAAACAATGTTTATCTAGATAGTTTTTCGGGAGTTTTGAAAATTGGCAAATTTATAGATTTTGATGTGCTCTTTCCGAATTTCGACTTCGCCATCTAGTATTTCTGCACTGATCGCCGCTATATTTGAAAAATAAATAAATAAATAAAGTACGCCTAAACTATTGACTTTACGAAAAAAGTAGACATAAATTGTAAGTAATTGACTCTAGTTTCAGTTTGTACATAACTGTTCTCATTGTAAAATGAGTCTGAAAGCAGATACATACATTCAAATAACTTCATTTAGGCGCCATTTTTCCAATATGGCGGCCATAAGTGCAGAAACACGAGGTGGCAAAGTGGGAATTTGGAAAGAGAACATTAAAATCTATAAAATTGGCAATTTTCAAAATTCCTGAAAATTTTCCCAGGCAAAACTACTAAATGATTGGATTATGCAGCTTTTTCTCAGTCTAATTCATTTTGTAAATCGGAACCGAATGCGTAAAATCAAACGAAATGTCCTAAATTTTGGAATTCGAATCGAACCTCCGTAACATTCCTAATAGTAACCAAAAGAAGTCACATATATTTAAATCATAAACCTTGTCAGACTTAGTTGATAAGATTCAGGTTGGGCTTGTTTTTATCAACAGTAGGCGTAGTATGTAGCATATAAAAGTCATATATCATGTATCTACTTCTTATAAAAACTAGGGCACGAACCCTGCTCTATCGTCTCAAGGTCAAAGCAAAATAAAAAATGGTATCTTTTGGAATATTCCATAAAGAAAAATGTATAGTAAAAAAAAATTCATTATTTGATAAGCAATTTTGTGTTTATAGGGTTCCGTATCTCTAAAGGAAAAAAGGGATCTTTAACGGATCACTTTGTTGTCCATCTGTTTGTCTGTTAAGAGCCTTTTTTTCAGGAACACAAAGACGGTTGCTTAAAGCTGTGAAAAGATCAACCCTCCAAGTGAACACATTCAAATGTTGTGGCCGTTTATGTCACTTTTCCCAAATATTTGCAAATGCAACCAAAACCTATAGGATACTTCCCGTTGACTTAGAATCATGAAATTTGCCAAGAAGCTACATCTTGTAGCACAAATAAAGGAGAAAATCCGAAATATGTAAATTTGTTGTTGCAACAGTGTCTACCAGTATGTCTGTTTGTCAATACTCTTTTCCTCAAAAATACGGAGAGGTATAAAGTTGAAATTAATACCAACTACTTAGATCTGTAATCCCTTACAGCTTTGATAAATATCAACTCTCTACAGATACGCAATCAAAAGTTATGACTATTTATGTCGCATTATATATGCTAGTACATTCAAAAAAGGGAATCAAAACCTATAGGGTGCTTACTGTTGTCCTAGAATCATGACATTTGGCAAGAAGCTATATCTTGTAATACAAGTATAGGGAAAAATCTGAAAACTAAATTTATTGTTGCGTTTGTTTGTCTATCTGTCTGTTTGTACGTCGAGGCATTTTTTCTGAAGAACGTGTTGAATTATAAACTTAAAATTTCTTGTAAATATTTAGATCTGCGGTCTCTTAAGACTGGCTTAAGAATTCTTTTAAAAAATAAATTGTTTTCTTTTCAGGATCACTGTTAACGAAGACACTGAAAAGGGCTCTCTTTTCGCGAAAGCGTTCGACATCCCCGAAACTGACCTGCAAAAGATAGCGCTACACATTGCGGCGCTGCCCAAAATTAAGGTGTATATTGGAGCTAACAGAGACTTAACATATACATACGTAGTCCACACACCTATAGATACGTCTGTCATGTTAGAGGCGTGTAAATCGTCGTATGTGCTCGCTGTGGACATTTCCTTTGCTCGTTCTGTGTTAGCAACTTAAACACGTTGCAAATGAGATCATTTACCCACGGCATCGGCAGCGCGTAATATATACAACAGTAGGTATCCTGGTTAGGGTTACCATGTGTTACAATAGCAAAGTCTTTACTCGACCAGAGGTCCTAGCACGAACATTTCGAAGTCGACTGTTATAGGATGAAAATGTTCGTACTACTCCCACAAGAGGTCAGTCTTTATCTTGTCACGCTATAGGGTTTAGGCCACCGAGAATTCTTGCAAACCGAACGAACTGCGAAAATAATGCCATCAGTTGACGTGACAGCATTACCGCCACTTCAGGCCTATCTCATGTGGTACCCGAGTGCACCGATTCATATTGAATGCGGATCCTAGGCCTGCAAGCGTGGCGCTATCACGCACGAAAAAGAATGACTCACTGTCACGTTCCGCCTTTGTCGAGGGTTCTAGCGAGAGCACAAAGGAAGCGATAGACGCACGATCGACCTAAGCGTTCGGCGATATCACGTAAAATTATCCGTCCGTAAACCGACTTTACAGACCGATTTTTTTTCTTCTGTCTTTAAATAATAGCGACCGCATACTTTCTTTTAAAGCTCCGTGACTTGGAAAAAATAGCGGATACATTAATTTAAACGTATTTAGTATCACGAAGATCAGACTTGTGGCTACCCTAGCCGGAGCACCGTTACTTTACTCGAACAGGTGTTCGACCGATAAGATATCGAGTTATCGACATTACGAATTTCATTCACCTTTTAGTCGATTTCGCGATCATTCGGAATCACAATTCTAGTGATTTTCCATTTAAAATGTATATGCGGATGGTTTTTAGGGTGCTTTGTTATTATCTAACAGTATCGCACATGTATCATTTAAGTAGAGTAGCAAATATTCACATTTCTCAGTGGATGACGAGGGCTCAGTCGTGTTTAATGGGTAGTCTGTCCAGGTGCGTAGTGGGCACGATGGGCATGACCACCAGCCTAATAGACTAGTGACGTCACAATTTCACATATTTTGAGCCTGATACTGTTATTTCCAAAACCTTCCAAAAAAGATCATTTAAAAATCATATATTTTATAGAGGTCTTTTATAGAAATATACTATACGTATATCGATTATGGTTGTGACGGAAATTCGATTCTGATTATGAAAGTTCCGACTGAATTTAAACTTTCGGTTCCCATTTTGGTTCCGCAAAATTATAATCGGAAGTTATATCAGAAGTCGATGGTCCTCGAGGTCGATGATGTGGAGGCTGGTTGGTCGCTGTTGGCCTATAAGAAATAGATTGGACGGAGAAGAAGCTACAATGCTTTTGTTAATTAAATATAAATTGCCTCATTTGGAGTCACTCTATTTGATTTAATTTACTAGACTACAAGATTTCAAATTTCATTATTTTTAATTTCATTACCCATGCAACTAATCACCTTTCTTTTTCTAATAATGAGAATGTAGTGATAAATAATGCGTATGACGTTATTTTTCAATTCCAATTCCGACTCTGGTTCCGATAAACCAAATATAAACTTTCGGCCTCGATATTCTGCTTTCGTAACATCTCTAATAGCGACCATAAGCGAGTGCATACGCTGCGCTGACTAGCATTAGGCCAAAAATTGTGTCTGATTCTGGCAATATCATCGAGACCACACTCTTGTTTACAAAAACTCTTGGGATAGTCAAGGCCCCGGGTAAAATCTTTTTCCGACGGAAAAAAATTAACCTCCACTGTACGAATAAAAAAAATCACATTATGCCCTGCTATTAATCGTACAAATAATGAAAAGTTGAAGTTGCCAAAATTATGTGTTAAACATCAGGTTTCTCAGTTCTTTTTAATTATTGACCTCAAACTTTTAACAGTTAACATAATCGAATGTACATTTTTAATTAAGAAAACAAATATGGCCGTTATATAAACCAAATGCAAAATGCTGAATCGTGATAGCTTTTCGGGGATAATTATTATCGGTTTCTGTTGTGATGTAATAATTAATATAATCTTTAACTAAAACGAACGGTTTTATATTCATAGATTCTTGTATAATTATCAGTTACTGCTGCTAAAAAAGGTTTATTTTGCAATTATGTTAATAACTACCTTCATAAAACTGAGGAAATGGATATTTCTGAAATGAACATTGAAAAACCACTAAATACTCTTTTGAATAAGCAACCTTTTTCTGGAATGCCTCAACGCACGTTTCGCTTCGACACCGAAGCATCATCAGGAGATAGACTCTACAAAGGTTATTCGTAAAGTCTACACCGATTTTCCCTCGTATTCATTCGCGGATTAAAGCAAAGTAGTTTAGCTTCTCATGCAAAGAAATAAGAGTTAGGCTTTCTCTCATTGTCATTTTCAATAGTATGTAAAAGCAGCGAAAGATTATAAACTTGCTGAAATAGAGTACGGTCCATATTCCCGGAATATAAACAAAAGTTTCGTGGACGTTTTCTATTGAGGTCATGTTATTAGTTAGCATCAACAATTTTCTAGTTTTGAATATCGATAAAATTGATAAATTATTTATGTAGCTGTCGGAAGGCACGTAAACCAGTGAGACCCGGTTAATGTCACTTAATGATGTTAGTCGTGAGATTGTAGATATCGTGGGGGTTCCGAGGATGACGTCAAACGGCAATCGGTCATATTAAGAGCTCTGCCTTACCGAAACGCCACAGCGACGTCGCCAAATTAGAAGCGGAGCCACGATTAGTACTGGCTACTCAACTCAACCTCAGATATCCATGGCTACGTAGCCGGCGACGTCACCATGCCGTATCGATGATGTAGAAGCTTAACTCGCCCCATAACCTCATCCTGTGCAATATAAGCGGACCCTGGTACTAGACCGGGATAACCCTAGGAAGAAGAAGAATATGTAGCACCTCGCTGTTTTCTAAAGCAACTACCCGTCTTATCTTATATTGAAATAATAAACTTACCCATCAGCCAACAGAAAGGTATAAAGATCTTTCCAAATATCCACTCCAAGTCGATGTCTGGGTTGCCCAACAGTCCTCCACAGTAACCCAGAAAACCATTGACGAATGCTATGAAGGACACGAAGGCGACCAAGTTAGCGATGATGTTAAGGATGAGGGAAATACCGTTAGTCGCTCCTCGGGTTGCGGCTGATAACGCTGACTGATCCTGCCTGTAAGAAAAGTTGCCAAAAGCATGTATAAACGCATTTATAAAAGGGTTCCGTATCTGCTAATCGATAAAAATAAATAAATATATGGGACTATATGACATACGGAAGAATGTTCCTAAGATAGACAACTTTAACGCCTGTGTTATAGGTAACAGACATCTGTTATACACAAATATTTTTTGTAGAATATGTAAAACGATTTTAACAATTCTTGTTTTGTTTCATAGAACATACATCAGATGTTGTCCCATATAAATTTTGTCGAAATCGGTAGAGTGGTTATTGAGAAGTCAACAAAACTCGAAAAATTTTTGTACATATAATCATTAATATGTTGAAAACTTTATTCAAAAATAGTTTCATTCATTCACTTCCTGTACATATCTATAAATCGTTATACCTAAATGATGTCTGTGTTTACTACGAAACTTCTAACAAAAAATTTTAAGCCTTCAACACATGTCTGGTACATCGTTTGTAAGTAACAATTACATTTGGTTTTTTAATTCCTCAGTGTTTTTTGAAGGCGGTTTTCTTTTTACTCAAAAATAATTTATTTTAATCATAAAACTAATTACTTTTCTACAGGCTGAATATTATCGATGCTAGTTAACGACCGACGAGTCTCTGGCATCAACAGCTTGGAGTAGCAAATGGCGGCTGGAGCAGACATCACGCTGGCTGTAACTAAATGGGCAGGTTCAGCACCGAAGCCAATGTACGCTGCCAGGATTGTACCTGCAATTATAATTGAGTAGTTTTTGGACTTAAGATAATTCCATTACAGAATGTATATGCATGGAGCACTTAATAATACTTTGGTAAAGTACCCAAACGATGCAGTTTCAAGTTGTACGGTGAAAAAAACTACGGAAATGCTTTAACTGGCAACTGGTTGACAACTAAGTAGAATAAAATTGCAGAATAGTGCTAAATAGACAAGGCTAGGGAAAAATTTCTTATTCCGAAATATTCCAATTAATCTAACTTCTTTAATAAGATAAAGAACTTTTCAGACTCTGTTAAGACTTTTATAAATAAAAAAATGGAAATTATTATTATTACTTTGTGTATAAATGTAACCAGTACATTTTTTTTTAATTATAAAATCTGAAAAAGTTTTACAAAGTCTGAAAAACTCTTTATTTGACTGAAGAAGTTTTTCCTCAAGGAAGAAAATATACCCTGAGTAAGGTCTAAATTAAAAGATGAAAGAACGAAATTGCTTATCTCTTTTCACCTCAAGAGCATTACGTAAGTAAATTATAGGAACAGAAATTCCCAACAGCGGTAAAGCGATAATTTAGTAATAACGTTAGATAGATATTTTGTATATATTACTTGCCAGATACCGTAGCGAAGCCGGACGACATCACCACGTGTAGCTCCGATGGTGTCAGGATGGGCAGGTACGGCTTCACGAGCAGGGCTTTTAATGACGAGTTAAGGCCACCGGGAAGTCTCACAAACCGAATGAATCGCGGCCACAATATTATCACTTGACGTGACAGCATTGCGCCACTTCACGCCGATCTTATGTAAGAAAGAGGTAAAAATTTGCCCGTTTGCCCCTTTTTATTGCTATTTATATAAAAACGAAGGAATACCTAATACTAAATCTCGAAAATCTTATTCGATAGGGCCCGATTAAGGAGGTATAAGAAGTTTTGAATTTTTCCGCGGACAAAGTCACTGGTTACAGTTAGTTATATAATAATAATAAAAAGTAAGAATACGGAGCACAAACAAGGTTGTTGGGATATTAAAACTTATTAGAGATTTTTCGCTTCAGCGACTGCTGTCGATCAATCCTGCATCTGATTAGACGCCTCACTGAGTTTCTCCTGTTAGAATATAACAGGCTTCCCCTTATATTTGTTTAATAGTAATATTCAAAGCAAAACAAAACTTATTGTAATATAAAAAACAACGTTTTTTTGTACATCACCGTATATTGTTATGTTTTAAACCTACTTAACCATCTCTTAAGGGCACTTTTTACTTCAATAAGCCATAGGGATTGTGAAAATGAATGAAGGATTTTTTAAGGAAAAACATAACATTTTAGCTAACTTGGCCCACTGACATATTACTGTAGATTAACAAAATCAGATAAATACAGGCGAAGTCAGTAGCAGTAGTTAGTATGGAAGAAAAATATGTATTCGAGTAATATTTAAATAAGGACTTATTTTCGAACTGGGCAAAATATGAACGCGCACAAAAGATTACTCGTTTCAACGCGTACAGGCAGATCAGTGGCGCATAGCATTCAATACTCCTCTGCTTCCACTGATTTATTACATACAAACGGCTTTACTTGCTTAATAATATCAAAATGTTTTATTTAACCACACACCACATATACGTTACAAAAATACAGAAAACAGAAAACAAATAACGAAACACTTGAAGACGCCGCTACATAACGAGATCGCAATGATGTCGAGTGGTCAGGTTTCACCAAAGCAAACTAGATGGCGCTGTTCTGATGACGACGACCGTAGTACACACGCTTAAAATCTCCCTACAAACCCGCTCACGCTAGCGAAGTTTCTACGTACGATCCAATAACTTTTAGTGAGGCGCGGCCGCTCCAGGCAACTCCAACTAGCCCGTATTGAAGGTCTTCTTTTGCGGTGGTTCAACATATAGATCTTCACTCCCACCTTTCATTCCTCGCCGAATACCTTCAACCTTGGTGTGCCTTTCTACACACTCTTTAGTCATAAAATAATCAATCCAAAATGGAGCTACAAAATATTGTTGCAGCACTGATTTTCAGGCACAGTCTAAAACAGGTGCTATCACGGCTAGTCCATTTTAGTAAAACACAATTACACCACAAATTTAGGCAAGTTTCATACGCATTATAAAATATTAAATTATGTTTATACAACACGCTTTAAACTTTCGCGATTACTTTCACTATAAATATATATATATGTATATATAAGTAATAACAGGCAAAATTTGTATGACTACTTAAAATATATATAAGACCATCTATAAACCCTTGTCGCAAGTATTCAAATGTCTGAGATCACCAAAGGACGTTATCCCGTAACAAACATCAGGTGTCTACAAAATAGATTGCAGCTGTGGCAGTTGTTCTATTGGCGAAACCAAACGCACGATAGCCGGAAGATTTAAAGAGCATATCGAAACTGTGAAAAATCTATAGACAACTACATCCGCTGTTGCCAAACATTCCATTCTCCCCGTGATCAGGACAGATGTATCTCTGTCGAAACGTCAGGACAATTATAAACAAGGCGATGTTACCAAGGTCTTAAATAATTATTCATACAGTTTTATCGAAACAGTATAGACGCTTTGAAAGAATGAAGAAATTCAGTCAAACGCACGAAATCTGCACTTAATACTACAACTTTTGATTTCCTCTAAGGTATTACAAAGCGCATATTATCAATTCTTTCAGGAACATCAAGATAAGCGCTCGAACGCTTCACGTAATATTACAGATTATCCTCTTCAATGATTACAGACGAGTCCTGCATACGATTAAATACCTCACTGCCTCTTGTATACGAGCCGCCGGTTGGTTTTATCAGATTATAAGGGTAATATTGAATTTTAGCCAATATTTTCTTCTTAAAATGCCTTTGCATTAAAACAAGGCAATATTATAACTAAGCCAATAATAATGCGTGCGTTACTAATAATATGAGAGTTACTGAAGTCTCACTGCAACGCGATGGACTTGTGTAAATTATAGGAATTAGGGTGAGAGAGACGAATTTCTTAGCATTCCATGGATTCACTATGCGGGTGCCGGGTCCATCGCGTTGCAGAGGAAGGAACCTTCCGAAACACGGAGGAGGTCGGATATCAAATATAAACCAGTGCTAGTATGGGTCACCCATCTATCACCCGGTCGCGCCCACAGCAACTTAACTTAGCAATCGATTCAAATAATTTCTACTAATTAGGTCACGACCTCCTCAGCTAGTTAAATAATAGTAATATAATACATACGTACGTACGTATTTATTACTTCTGTTTTCTAATATATAATGAAGAGTTTGTTTGTTTGTTTGCTTGAACGCGGTAATCTTAGGAACTAGTGGTCCGATTTGAAAAATTCTTTCAGTGTTAGATAGCTCATTTATCGAGGAAGGCCATAGGCTATCATGACGCTAAAATTTAATATTTTTTTTTTTACTTAACTTTACGCGGGAATAGTCGCGGGCACAGCTAGTAATTTATATAGAGGATAGTGTGCGAATGATAATATTTTTATAAAATATGCATAATTAATACAAGAAATTATGGGAATAAAACATCACGCACACTAATGCCAAACGATTTATACACACATGTATACATTTTACGGATAAAATTGCGTCGAAGCGTAGTCATGACGACCGTATGTATATTACTTGTTAAATACATATAAATATGTCACTATATAAAGAATTAAAATCATAATTACGCAGATCTAAAGATTTGTGGGCAAATTTCAACCAATCGGCAACTATTAGTTTGTATTTAACTGAGTTTTAGATTATAACAACATTCATAAATTCGACTGATTCTTTGCCCACGCAAAATTATATGTGGAAATAAAAATGGCCAAGAGCGTGTCAAGACACGCTTATAAAGAAAGGTTTTGTATCTGATACGCTAAAAACGTATTTGTTAAATAACTTCAAAAGTTGGTGTCCAACTTCGTTTAAAATAATGTTTCTAATGAGTTTTTAGCATGTTCTATCAACATGAAAAATCTCAACTCCCTATGTCTAATAGTTTGGAAACGCTAGGGAAGGGACCAATTTACGTGCAGACAGACGGATGGACAGAGCCAAATTATAAGGGTTCCTTGTAGTACTTCGGAACCCTAAAAAGCGGCCGTAATATTACAGACTTATTACTGATATATTTTGTTTTATTTTTCCACTTACAAGACAATCTTCAATATTTCTTATATAGCCAGTAAAACGAGCTCAGTAAGTGGCCTCTAGGCATAAACAACGTAAGCGTATTCACGTATGTACAAGCTTTTAAAACCTTTTCCTGGAAAGTATATGATTTTTATTTTAACAATGGGCAAATGGGGCCCATTTCAACCGAGTCTCGGAAACACTCATGATTTTCTCTGCGCTCCGGACACCAACGTAGCCAGCCCACGTGGGATCCCACGGGCCTGGGCTACAGCCTTGCAGACCAGTGGGTAGTCCTTTTACCTCTTACAGCAGCCTTCTTATTCCCTCTCATCCTGGTAGCTGTATTTCCCGTCGCGCCTACCGGCAAGTGCATTTAGGGGATACTTGCCCTAAGTATCTAGTAAAGCCTAATTGACTTAAAATTAAAGTCACTAAATATGTTGGTTGGGAACTCCCCACAAAAAACCCACCACATATTTATGGTATGTACAAGCTTCTAAAACCTTTTCCTGGAAAGTATATCAAAAAATGTTTTTTTTTTCTTAACAAGGAGCAAACGGGTATAAGGTTCACCTGAGTGACTACCGACGCCCACGCACATCTTCTCTACCAGAACGCTCGCAGATGTGTCGCCGGACTTTGAGGAATATCCCTAATTCTATATCTAATATACAGTTCTCTAGTTGATAAAATACAGCTGTCCGACTGAGAAAGCATCTCCGTTCATTTTTGTTGATTCATTCAGCACATCTACAGAGATAACATAGACAGAAAGCAGGGGGGGAATATTAAGCCTTAATAAAGGTGGTGGGCACAGCCACTAAATTTTCGGCCAATTTTCAGCCAAATGCGAGCCGTCGTATGAATTTGGCTATAGTCAATAAGCTGTGCCAGCGACTTCATCCATATAAAATTAGTACAAAAAAAATAGATTCAATATTAGCACGAGGATATATAGCGTATAGCCTTCCTCGATAAATGGGCTTTCTAACACTGAAATAATTATTCAAACCGGACTTGTAGTTCCTAAGAGAAAGATATTAGATATAATATTATCAGGATTTCGATCTCAAGAGACTGTAAATGTGGGAGATCACAAGGCTATTACGGTCGTAGGCATGCCCATCGTGTACATCACAGTAGTTCCGCGCCTGACAGTACCGGTCGTATTAGATGTATAACATCGAAAAACCCCATTTAAAATGCACGGCTACATCCACGCTTAACGAATGAAACAGAGTTCACTTTTTATACGTACAATTACATTTATTTCAGTGAATGTTCACGCGCTTCATTTAACGCAACCGCACGAGTAACGTGTGTGTTTGGAACGCCGAAATTTTATTAAACGCAATATGACAGTATATATGACCAAAAACAATTGTTACACTTTTAATCCATCATTCAGTTTGTTACGGATAACCTTCGAAACGCCGGGACAAATTTTTATGCGACTTTCACCGGGATGTAGCTGTTTTTATAATGCATAACATAGGTTACTTTATTTTCAGCAAAACAATAAATCCTTTACTAACAGAAAGGTAGATTTGAGGAGTATTATAGACTAATTTTTATAGCGAAACAATGATATTTGCGCACAAAATATTAGTGGCGGTGATGCTGTCGCGTGAAGTGATGGTATTGTTGTTTGTTCGGTTTGTGAGAGCCCTCTAACGTGTAACGTGTGACCAAAATGTGACAAATCACCAAAGTGTGACATTGTGTGACAACGGAAAGGAGGGGGTAACAACCTTTGTGACGTCCTTTATCGAAATTAACAGTATTAAAAATTTTCAACAAATATTTTATTTTAATTAATAATAATAATAAACAACAAATTCTTATATAAATTATATTAATATTTAAAAATGTATTTAGATTAAGATATTTAAATAAATGATAGTAAAACAACAAATTCAATCAAAACACCAAAAACATACAAAGTAATAACTTAAAATAACTATTACTTGGTGGTGCTTCCGTGCAGATTTTATTCTGCAGCGCTGATAATTATTTATAAAAAAAGCATAGAGTTAAAACATCAAAGGGGAGAGGTATTTTTGGAAATGTGACAATCTGTGACAAGGACAGGAGGGTAGTTATAAAATCGTAAAATTCCTGTGACGTATTTCTTTGAATGACCCCCCTTAGCTTTCCAATGAATCATAAAGCTGATTGTTGCTGTGCGTAAGTAAGACTACGAATAAATATTTCAAACGTTTAAGGTCATTTTAAATTAATAAATTATTATAAAGCAAATAAAAACAATAACAAATTAACGGGGGAGTCAGTCAAGTGTCGGTCGAAGGGAACCCATTGCTACAGTGACGTCACATGCATGCGTCTGACACCGTCAGCCAATGCTCCCGTTTGATAAGTACAAACATCATTTCACGGTTCACGTCACGGAGTCACGCAATTTGAATGTGGGACACAAAGGATATGTGTGTTATACTTAACATTACCATGCGGCATGCCTACACGGGATCGTCTCGCCTTTAATAGTTTATTTTAAGGTTCTTAACTCTTAAATAATACAGGCACTGTTCTTCTACCTACCTAGTATTAGTGTCCGTTTAAATTGCAGAGAATGTGGCTTTGGGGTGACTTAAGATCCGTCCGACTGCCGTCTGACGTCATCCCCGGAACCCCCACAATCTCACTCAGTTTGTATCCCTCACCATAAACTTGGGAATCCATATGTTGTATTTGAACGCTTTTTAACGCACGTTAAAGATCAGTTACAGATGTTTCATAGGTCAGATGTTAAAGACGCTAACCCCGTATTCGTGTTATTTTTAACCAGGCGTATAAGGCATACTTGAATTTTTTCCCGTATTGGTGCTAAATATTTTAGTTTCTCTATTGTGAGAATTTATAAATGTACAACGTAGGACTTTATAAGTAATAAAACATTTAGGAGAGTCCAATAATACAGTCCTGTTTTGAGAAAGAAATATAGTCGCACTAGGTATACACAATACTGTATAAAATAATGTCGTATTGATCCACATCGTCCATTGATGTACCCTTGGGGTATAATCTGACTTGTTTTATTGGCTCGTGGCTCTACGTCTTTTGTTCACGAAAATTGGTTTCATTTATTATAATTTGAAGATACTTACGAGTTACGAGCCCTATCTTCTTTCTTTTATATCCAACTATGATTAAAATAACCTAGAACTTCTTTACTGCTTATTAAATAAATGTTATTATTTTTATGTCGACTACTTTTTTGTGGTTAATATATCAAAGGATTTTTAGAGTCACGTGTAGATATATCGGGTTTGCCCGACTAGTTTCGAACCCGTCCGGGGTCCTTCCTGAGCTCGCTGAGGCGGGAACTAAAAAAATTTGTTATTTTAGTCTATATCTTTTCTCTTCATATTTACGTACTATATGCTTATGTAAAGCTATAATTATGTAAATATATATTTAATTCTATATTCAATGGCATTATTAGTTATAAATTTTTGACATTTAATATACATACTGTCGTCATGACTACGCTTTGCCACCATCATATAGTAAAATATATACATGTGTGTATAAATCTTCTGGCACTGGTGCGCACCAGTGCCAGAAGATGAGGTTTTATTTTAATAATTGAATGTGTTAATGACACATTTCTTTATAAAGGGTGGCAATGATAGGAAGAGCCGATATCGAAGGATCAAAAAGCAACGTCGCTATGAACGCTTGGCCGCCGCAAGCCAGTGTTTTCTGCCCCGGGGGTCTTGGGTTCGATTCCCGCCTCGAGTCTGGGTGTATTATCTATATGTATGTATTTATATATTTCTAAAAAAAAATATATTTGTGTATAACAGGCGTCTGTTGCCTATAGCGTAGGCATCAAATTGTCTACCTTAGGAACAGACGTCCGTGTGTCATATAGTCCTGTATATATATTTATATTATTTATAACGCTGAAGCCAGTCAAAGCTTCATTTGAATGAACATGTAGTGTGGCCAGGGACTTTGTGTAGCTGCGTGAAAGTTTGCAGTACTTTGTAGTCTTCAAGGACAAAAATGTATGAAAACTTTTAACCTTTTCTGGTTTTTGGTATATAAAGTGAGTGCCACAATAAATTAGCATGGTTCAATATGTGACTATGACCGTTTAAGATCGCTCTGAGTAATTTTTTTTATATTAAGGCCTTTTGGCGGGTTTTGCACAAGAACGATTAAAAATCACAAGAGTTCTTATCATATTAACCTGTTTTGGAATTCGTCATAACGCATAATCGCATGAACCATCAATTGGCCCCTGTTTTGCTGCCGCCGCCACGTGCAATCGCAAGTAAAGCTTAAAGTTTTATCTGAGGTTATCGTGCGATATGATTACAGGAGATAAAATAACGGCCGTTCACATAATAGTTGCGTTCGCATAATAGGTAGTTATCGGGCAAGCATACTGCGGTCTGAGGCTTTTTTCCTTTGAGCCTAAACGACCAGCGCCGGTTATCCATGAGGACTCACGGGGTCCAAACCTAGGGTCCCTATTCTCACGGAGACCTCCAAAGGCATTGATTTTCTATTTAAATCGATATAGCCAGTGTCGGCCCGAGGTAATTTTTAGGATGGAGCGAAATCCGATTATGGCATCCCCTTACTTGCTTTGTAAACAAGATTATAACATTTATTTAAAAAAAAATCGCATATTAAGAGTCATTCGTATTTGAGCCGCCCCCTAGGACTCTGGTATAGTTGGGCTGGTCCTGGGTAGAGCCCGGACTACACCCCATATACTCGGGTGGCTCCGGAATGGGCTAAGACAGCCCTATTCACGACGTCATAGATTTGGAAAACTTGGCGAGCTGGTTAGTGATCAATAGGGACCTGAGTGCTTAGTGCGAGTTTTCTAACTTTTTCGCTTTGGTAAAGTTTACTTAAATTTGTATGGAGATTGATCAGCGCCACCTAGCGGTAACGTTGTAACACTGATCAATCACCGTACAAATTGAAGGAAATTTTACCAACGCCTAAATGTTAGAAAAACTCGCACTAAGCACTCTGTTACTCATAATTATAATTATTAGTAACAGGTCTTTGGCTATTAATACCGTTACCTAGGCTTACTAATAACGTAACCGTAAATTAGTAACCTTATAGAATAGAACTTTAAAATGGTCGCCTTCTTCAGGGAACGGGTCTTCACACTGCACGAGACTAAAAAGGAGAACAGCAGGTCGCATGGGAAATATGAGTCGAAAGTAGGAACATTCATTTGTTTTCTTTACATATTGCTATAATCGTTGCGTCGATTTTACAGTGATTTATTAAAAAAACATGCATTTGACAGATTGAATTCTTTTGAATGGTGCCGTAATTGGTACGATCGCACGATTTTCGACCTTAAACAAATCGAATTAGGTTTTTATTTATTTAAACGGCTAGGGGACGGTATTTCTTGGAAAAAATTTGGTTACATTTAAGTGCGTCACTATGCGGATACAGGCACTGCTTTAAAAAAATGAGCCCAGAAACCTATCTACACGAAATTTCCTTAAAGTCTATTCCATAGGGTACAGAGACATAACCATTCAAATAACACATTGACACAGACATACACACACAAAACACAATGTGAATATCTTACTGAAATATTTATAAATAGTGTTTAATTCGTTAATTTTACTATGAATTTGTTAATCCTACCGGAATTTATTGTCCCTTCTAATACTCTGTTCTCTTTGTATGTGCCAACTGTCGTTTAGTATAATCTTCATTTGGCCTTATCGATGATTTACTTTGTATAACTTTCTGTCGTGTATTTGTAACGCTGTAGAATTACTAATAACTCAATAATACACCTGACATTGTCTGGGAGTGCTAACATTTTCGATATCAATATCTGCATCTACACTAATATATAAAGCTGAAGAGTTTGTTTTGTTTGATTTTTATTTGAATGCGCTCATCTCAGGAACTAGTCCGAGTTATCGAGGAACGCTATAGGCTATATATAATCACGTTAAAAATTTTCACCTATTTTTACGCGTGCATCGTGGGTGCTTAGATAATAATTTAATAATTTTTTTAGTAAATAACTCAAATAAATACGTATATACGCCTAAAACACGATCAGTAGTTCCAAAGGTAGGTGCTAACTATGAACACTTTCCCTTCCACTCCCTTGGTATGACGTCATATACTTTAAAAGATTATAATAATTTAAAGAAAACGGCAAATTAATTTTCTTTTATTTTTTTTTAATTACAATATTTTAAATATTAATATGTGACGTCACAAGGCTCTTGAGCCCCCCCCCGTACCCCTTGTCACACAATATCACATTTTGGTGGACCCCCCCCCCACTGACGTGTGATGTAATTTATGGATGACCCCCTAACCCTATTAGTCAGCCTCTTTTGTATGTGTAGGTCCCGCAAACCTGTTCATTAGGTTATTTGATAAATTATTTTTAAATAAAAAAAAACCTCCTTCAAAAACAAAAAGGCGAGGGACTATAACGCAAAAATCAATAGTACTTTCATACGATTTAGTACACACTTACTCATGTACTGAAGTCGGTACCAAGCCAAATAGGTTCTCCGCTAAACTGGATGCAGATTCAAGATCGGTGCACCCAGTCGAAAGTTCTGCCGGCAACAAAAAAAAAACATACGCGTCCAATTGATAACCTCCTCCTTTTTTGAAGTCGGTTAAAAAGAGAAGGACAAAGGATAAACATAGGGTCTCCTAGTTTTACATAAATATAATGTGTTACGCAGTGGAAAACGTCCTTAAGCCGCTCTCAAAGAAAACACACTTCAGACAGCAATAAACTCTTGTTTAGTGGCATTCAATATCCGTTGGTATTTCAATCTCCTGCCTCGATTATCTACCGCTTGTCTGTTACAGTGATTCAATAAAAGTGACGACGTTGCCGCAATAAGTTTGATCATATTGAAAAATGTCAAACGACCTTCATGTCTTCTGTTAGCGTCATATTTTGTAATATTAGTACTATGCCAGCGCCAGACATAGCTCAAAGTGTTTATTTTTATGTTACAAGGGGCAAACGCGCAGACAGCTAAGTGCCTACTGACTGCCATGGACATCTGCACGGCCAGAAGGCAAGCAGATGCGTTGCCGGCCCTTAATGACGAGTTTAATCTACCGGGAAGTCTCACAAACCGAACAAAGCGCGACAACAATACCATCACTTGACGTGACAGCATTGCCACCGCTTCAGGTCGATCTTATATAAGAAAGTGGTACTAGTAACTGGACTCGCGAGCCTAATTCGGCTGCAGACCAAAAGGACTTCAAGCGTAGCGTTACCTCTAATTAAATAAAAGATAAGACCAAAGGAATAAGGGATAGAGTAAAAGGATATAAAGATATAATAGATGGAAAGGATAGAATGGAAGATATGGGATACGGATACTGTTGTCACGGAAAGTATAAGAGGAGTGACAATAGCAGCTAGGGTAGTTCAGCGTCGCGTACCCGTAGTGGATCTGACCGGTTATCGGATTAATAAAGAGGAAGATCCCCCCCCCCCTGGACATACACATATATATATGTATATATGAAAAGAAATGAATGAAATGAAATGCATTAATTTGTAGTGGTTGGCACCACTTTACACCAGTTACAAATAAATTGTACGAACTAAAAAAAATAAACCTTCAACTTAATTAGGGAAAAAAACACACAATTTGCGAAACTAAAAAAAAAACACTTAGAATCAAATTATGCCCCAAAAAAAAAAGAGTATACAGTCACAAAATTTATAATATACACTTAATATTGATACCATTAATATTTATATCCTGAGAAGCTATAATTTGTATTTAATATTAACAAAGTACGAGAAAAAAATCCTAAGTAGACTTTCTGAACACAATTTCATAAATATGGAATACATTAAAATCATCGTATGGAGCCTATACTCGAAAGATCTAAATATTTTCATCCACAGAAAAATATAAAACCAAACATTTTTCTGTGCTTTTATCAACAAGTGAATTCAGCCATCTTCTTTGCTCTTTTTATTGGATCAACGACCTCTCAAATATTTGCGAGCTCAAAGGGACTCCAGATTAAATGAGTACGAAGAAGGAAATGCCAAATAGCTTAATAACTGGGTTAAATTGATCAAGTTGCATTAATCCAAATACGCCGAAGAGTGAGTGACTACAGATCAGATTATCGTGTTTCTGTGTCAGTTGTCAATTCATTAGCACAAATCGCGAGCCGTGACCGTCATGTTATATCCGCAAAGGAATTTTGGCATATATTACCTGTGAGTTGGATTGTATTAGGACAGGAAACAGAATGTACCTTTTAATAAATATTGCTGTAATCGTGGCTTTGAGATATCTTTATATATTTTCGAATTTTGGATAAATTTTATGGTTTGAAAATCTTCTCCTTCTTACTTGCGTCATTCCGGCCTAGTACCAGGGTCCGCTTAGATCGTAGAAGATGTAGCTATGGGGCGAGTTAAGACGAGTGATTGTCTTCTAACGTCATGCCCGGAACCCCCACAATCTCTACAATCTCACAAATTTAATCCTTAAGGTTAAGAAATAAAGGTGGACAATTTTTTTTGTTATCAGACTAAACAATATTAAAATCAATTGAATAAAACAAAGCATCCTTAAATGTTAGCCTTTGTGCGCCATCTTGCTTTGCTAACCTTAATTACATATTAAAGCTTAATTACATATTTTTTAAATTTTTTCCCGATAATGTATTATAAAAAATACAAAGACATTTACAGAGCCCGCCGCGAATCGATTTCACACTATTTTCTCCGCTGCAACTCTACAAAATGAAAATGGAGAATCGACAAGACACGATTATGTATACACGATGCTTTCCATAGCAAGCGGAGCGATCCTGTTACTACTAAAATACTGGTCTTTCCAACAACAATTAATCAAGCAGAAAAGATTAAGCAAGTAGAAAAGACTAATGGAGTAGAAAAGACTAAGCAAGTAGAAAAGACTACGCGAATACAAAAGACTACGCGAATACAAAAGACTAATAGAGTAGAAAAGACTTAGCGAGTAGAAAGGACTAAGCGAGCAGAAATGACTAAACGAGTATTATACCATTATCCACTAGATATCACGCTCTCAAGTATTACGTCTAGTCTACTCTTTTAATTGGTTTCGAAACCTGAGTCAAAAAGACAGAATTGCAGGCATTTGGGATGTGTGGATTGCGCGAAATGCCCAAGATCTCTTGGAAGCACTTCGTATCAAATGTTAAAATTCTTTAGAGACCCAAATGTGAACGTAGGCTGATGATAACCGTAATACAAAGAAATGACGCATTTTTCGGAAATTTGCAGAATTTAGATCCCTGTAAGATAATCCTAGAAGGCAAAATTCCCCAAAAACGTGTTCCTTGTAGACAGCGGAAGAAGTGGTTTGAGGTAAATAGGGACTGGACGGGACTCAACTACTATCAATAAAAGAGATTTCTCTGGTCCGTAGAAGTTTTCACCAGCTTACTGACAAACTCCAGTTTCAAGAAGGAACCAGAAAATGATGTCGAGCAGCAAATTTTTAAAGAACACGCTCAGTTTTGGTGAGCGGAGCGGACTCATTAAGAGTCCATTTAGCTCACAATGACTTTTAGAGTTTCTACTGAGAAACGACTGAGCGAGGCAGATCAAAAGGTTAGAGTGCTTGAAAAAGTTAAAACGTGTGCACTAAGACAAGGATTTGTAGTTTAAAAACATGCCTTATTTGTTATATTATTGTTCTTCTTTCTACCTTCTTCGTTATCTATCTAGGCGTTATCCTTGGAACCAGGTTCCGCTTAAATTGCAAAGGATGAGACAGTGGGGCGAGTTAAGATGACTGAATGGCGTCTAACGTCATCCCCGGAACCCCCACAATCTCACCATCTCACGACTAATATCGCTCAGTGACTCAGGTATCTCAGGACACAGTAATCAAGACCCATTGTTTTAAGTGCCTTCCGAAAGGCGGATGAGGTCGGATATTTAAAAACCAGTTGATATTTTGGGATACCTAACTATCAAATGCTTAACCGGGCGATCGACTCAAATGCCGACCACTAATTAACCTACGACCTCCTAGTTATTTTAACTATTTCATTTAATAGGACTTCGATCCATCGAATCCTTTACCCTCCCGCAATGGAAACTTGGTTTTGTACTAGATGATTTCCGCGTCGTCTTTATGTGTGTCGATGGAAGGTGCAAAAAATCCGGTAGTTGTATTATCTCCTTATACATCTGCTCGCGGCTGTGCAGCGTCATATGGAGGAAATAATTAATTACGTTCTTCGATACAATTTACATTTATAATTGGAGATTTCGTTCTCGTCTGCACATAGTTGAAATTAGTCTGACAATATACGGACACGTACTCTTACATTTTTGATATCTATGACTATATAGCATCTTTTGTGATATTTTTAGATCTCAATAACTCTCTCTCTCTCTCTCTTTCTCTGTCTCTCTCTCATATAACACAGTAACTATAAATTTGTCAGAATTTTTAGTTATTATATTTAATTAGGCTGTTTAGTTCTACTTACTTAGGCTTACTTAGGCTGTTAACTTCTATCAACTTTTGTAATTAAATTTGACATTTGGCCATAAATCTTTAGATTTGCTTTCCATATTTAAATATTTACATATATAATCTATATATGTAAATATAATCACAATTTTTTTAGCATAACATAACGCATAATATAGTATTTTCAGTATATAATTGCGATTATGGCTGCAAGTCTGAATTTAATTTAAAACATGGCATATTGATTGTCAGATACACAACTACGGTCTAACAATCACAGAAATTTTGATTTCCTACAAATTGCAGGCAGCTGAATTTCACCATAGGACACCCCCTCAAAATTTGATATTTCACCCTCATCACCTCTGCGCTTTTCTAGACACTTTTTGCCTCGCAAAAGAGTCTTGTGTCTTCTTGCAATTTCCGTAAGTCTTCGTTTAACGATTGTGTCAATTTAACTGTTGTTGGAACAGTTTGGGAGATTTTTGTCTTAAGATGATCCGATTCATCGAAATTATGTTATTAGTTAATAGTAAAAGTTTTAATAAAAGGTTATTTTAAAGGTTTATTCTTAAAAGAGCCTCATTTATTAAATTATTCGTCTCGTAAATTAACAATTAAATAATATTTACTATTAAAAGTAATTTTAATAGATATTTATGTCTTAAAATCTTAATCCTTTTAGAGATCTCATGTTGGCCGGTACACAACAATCAGTGGAACTAAAGTTGGCGCTGGATCAGGAGCAACAGAAGAGCAAGAAGCTAGAAGAATCCATGAGGAAACTAGACGAGGAGATGAAGCGTACCGACGAACTTCTCTACCAGATGATACCGAAACAAGTAGCAGACAGACTTCGAAATGGAGAAAATCCGATTGACACTTGTGAAGTAAGCCCTTCTCTATTTTAAAATTAAGACAGTAAGGCTAGAATAGGCAGTTAGAAGAAATAAATTTAGTTTACAAAAAACCGTCAATAGAAGGACATATTCGGTGCAAACAGCAATGCATTGATTTTCGGTTGCGCCTCAGCGCACGTTTCAACAACAGAGGGCCTCGCACGAACTTTTCAAATCGAAGTAAGTTGACGAGCCGAGTTTATTTGGAATGAAAATGTTCGTGCTAGGCCCACAGCCTTTTTTAGTGTCACACAACAGTGACACAATATTGACTTCCCTCCTAGAAACATTTTCATCCTAAATAAAGTCGAATCGTCAGCTTCGAATGGTACGAAATGTTCGTGCTAAGACCTCTGATAACATTTCGTAGGGCAAAGTAAATTAAACTATAATAAGTGGTCACAAATGTGTTTCATTGAAACAACAATTACTTCAAGAATGTAGCATTGTGTATATATTTTTTGTCCCCTTGGAAAAGTCTATATAAAATTTAATATTAATCGGCTGAGTTATTAAGGCATGAAAGCGTAACTATAAAACAAATAAACAATTTCCATTTACAAAATTAGGTGAGATATATGTTCAAACTCCTTCCTCTTCGAATTTGCGGTGGATTAATATTCTATGAGTCGTCTCTTACATCGCGAAGAAATTTGCCTTCCAATTTCTGTGCATAATTGAATGCTTTCATACTCATTTAGTTGGCAGTGGTATTCACAAATAATTCAACACGATTATTAAAATAATTGATACAATCAGGCCCTCACCTAAATAGGAAATGAATTGAAATGTAAGATATTTATTTGTGACAAAATCAAGAGAATATTGGCGTGATCTTCCTATTAATAAAATTTATTTCACAAAAATTTTAATTAAGACACTTTAAGGCGCGCGTCGTCTCAGTAGAAGACGAATGTCTATGTGAAGGAACTTGGTACCTGCTATTGATGTCCGAAGTGGTTTAAGTGAATTCGTGCGATCGCATCGGACTTCAATAGCCTTGTCCTGACCGAAGGAGCACCCTCACGCGGCAGCCTCGGAAGACAATTTCTTTAATCAGTCAAAACTTGAAGAAAAATGTACGTCTTCCAAACAAAAAAGTTGCACAGCCAACGTCCGTTCCTCGGTCAGGACATGCCTCACCCGAGGAAAGTGCACGTGCTCCAAACGAAAAGCCTTACGTAGCAAACGTCCGAAGTTGCCTTGTGAGGCTCTTATTCAGACAGGACACGGCTATTTAGGAGACTTTGATCGTACGTTTGTACTAAGTGCACTCTCATCGCGCATTCGCGGTCTTTTAGGTCTTAGGACAACACTTAATTCCAGAGGTGAGCTATAGAAACAGCCGACAAGCAAATCCTACTTTCCTCAAGATATAATCATTGTTTCAGATGTTCGACAGTGTGTCAATACTGTTCTCGGACGTGGTCACCTTCACGGAGATCTGCTCCCGCATCACACCCATGGAGGTTGTCTCCATGCTTAACGCCATGTACTCCATATTCGACACCCTCACAGAGAAGAATCGTGTTTACAAAGTAAGTATACACAATTTTAACATTTGTTTCTTCTTCTTCTTCTTCCTAGCGTTATCCCGATTAAGAACTAGGGTCCGGTTAGTTTGCAGAGGATGTGGCTATGGGGCGAGTTAAGATGACCGATTGCCATCAGACGTCGTCCTCGGAACCCCTACAATCTCTACAACCTCATGACTAGTATCACTCAGTGACATTAATCAGGTCCCACTGTTTTACGTGCCTTCCGAAACACGGAGGAGATCGGATATCTAATGTAAACCAGTGTTAGAATGGCTCACCCATCTATCACCCGGTCGCAGCAAGAGCTACTTAACCTAGCGATCGATTTAAATGCCGACCATTGATTAGGCCACGACCTCCTC
>JANCMC010043021.1:243873-279531 GCA_024363005.1 Charaxes varanes | reverse complement strand
TTAATTCGTCAAATTATTGAAAACTAAACCTATCTCCATATAAATAACTTACCATATACTAATCTGACGCGCCCGAGTTTTTCCAAGGGCCCTATAAAGGTCCAATAGCAAACACCCCTATATTAAGTGTTTAAATTTAGAGGGGGTATATTACAGGGTGCAAAGATTCTCCCTTTTTTGCTTTCTGACACGCTAGAGTATTGCGCAAAATCCTCTCTTGGGCTCCCCTACCATTAGTACGAATAACATGATGAAAAACTGGTCTTTATGTACTTTTAGTGTTGATAATTTATGATTCCATTTTTGTCGGCTAGCAAAGAGGAGTCCGATCTGAGAAGGAGATGCCTTTAATTTATTTATTAAATTACAAAAAACGATAAGAACAAGTAATACAATTAGCTCGCAAAGACGATGTTATCGCTTTTTGCGATCTCCAACACACGACTTATGCATATAAAAGGCCTTAATAAGAGAAATGGAATAGGTCATAAATATGTAGATAAAAGGTAAAGCAATTATTAGGATATACATTATTAATGTGTAAGCTACAGTGTATATGTAACGTGAAATGCGCTAGTTCTATATAAATATAATTAATAGAAAATCCAAAGATATTTTCTTCTGTCACACACAACGTCTTTGTGGAAACAGTGGTCAGCTCCGATGTGTAGTAAAAGTGTTAACTTATTTCTTAAAAGCCAGGAAACAAAGTCGCTTCCCGTTTTGTACGCGTAGATCTTTTAAAGTACGCAATGGATTTAAATGCGATTTTCATTAATAAACAATGTCGTTCATGAGGAAGGTTTATATATATAATAAATGCATGTATATTGCATTTGTGCGAAGTCAGGGCAGGTCGCTAGTTTTACATAAGAAAATAGTATCCAAAAAGTTCAAATCTATACTAATATAATACTGAAGAGTTTGTTTGCTTGAACGCGCTAATGTCAGGAACTACTGGTCCAATTTGATAAATTCTTTTAGTGTTAGAAAGTACATTTTTCGAGGAAGGATATAGGCTATATATCATCTCACTAAGATTTCTTTAAAAATCCTAATTTTACGCAGACAAAGTCGCGGACACGGCTAGTTGACGATATAGTGCTAAGCAAAATACAAAAGTGCATAACACTGTTTCTGTTTGTTATCAGATAATTGCAGTCGATAAGAGTTAAATGGTACTTATAGAGGCGGTAAAATGCAACCTCATTACAAAGGAGCACTTTACAATATGTGACAATGCGATATAATGTCATTTATTCGACGTAGATGAGCAGGAGATCTGCGTACAAAGAAAATCGAAACGTTTGCAACAATTTCTTTATTGACTCAAACGAAAGTGGCCAAGAGCGTATCAAAACACGCTTATACATAAGAGTTCCGTATCTGATATGTGATTTTTTTGTGTTACAAGGGGTAAACGAGCAGGCAGCTAAGTTCCTACCGACGCCTATGGACATCCGCACGATCAGGAGGCAAGCAAATGCGTTGCCGGCCTTTAATGACGAGTTCAGGCCACAAGGAAGTCTCACAAACCGAACGAAACACGACAACAACACCATCACTTGACGTGACAGCATTGCCGTCACTTCATAATTTATACTTTAGATATAAAGAAATGTATTGCAGATCTCTGTAAAGCTGTTATCGTGTTAAGATATAGTTTCTCATATAGGCGTGTTGACGACATTAATTAGAAGTTAACAAACTCTTTGTTCATCAGATAAACTTAGCAAAACTGGAACGAAGATTGCGTGCTGTTGTGATAAATCATCCTATCCGGGTCATAAAAAACCTGCAAAATATTGCGAAAATTAAAACAGTTAATTTCTACGTTATTATAGTTGATGTTATTAATTAAATAAATTTTAATGAAGATAAATATTGTAGAAATTAGATAGTTCATATATATCGGTAAAGTATTTATGAGTAAATATTAAACATTGTACTTTAAAAAAAATGATTTGATTAAAATATCTATCGAATAATAATAAAAAATAAAGGGATAAGGAAAGATATAAAGAACCGAACGTAACCTTTTTTATATATTTTATCTACAAATTAAATACTTTTCACTATTATGATTAAATAATGTAAGTGATTGCAGTAATATTCAATTTAAAATTCAGCTCTCTACAATTACTGTATTAGTTTAAGTACACTATTTTGAAATAAGTAACGACTACGTATAAGCGAAACTAAACGTGAAATCAATACACGATGACGCTCAATCAAAATAAATAGAACATTCGTCGAGAAACACTCGTAAAGACAATTACCCAAGCGAACTGAGGATTGAGGAATAGGTCGTCAAAAAATCGTTGCTTTTCACAATCAGATAAAGGGACAAAACTCCCCAGCCCCCACTTTGGTACACGAGACCTGAATGCACGTATGATTCACGCCGGCATCGCTGGCGTAAACTTACAACCATAAGCATTCCACGCGCCGAATCGTGCGCACGTATACTATAAATAGTAGCGGCCCGCGTCCTTATCCTTGTGGCACACCGATGTCAGTTGTCGTATTGTAAAACATTATTTACTTTACCACTGTGAGTGATTATGCCAAAAGGTTATTGTGCTTCAATTCACTAGTTACTGTGTTGTGTTTACGGTGATATTTTGAGCAATATGTTTCCGCGAATCCAAGGATTGGTAAGTAAAATTTAAGTGACTCTATTTCGGTCATGGTGTAATGGCTTTCGACCGCACAAATGTAATCGTCAACAATGTAAACGTTATCAGAAATGAATGTTTCCTGAATAGATACAATAATAGATTACTGATAATATTACAATAACAATAGTTTAAGTGTGAATTTAATTTAAAATTTTATCGTAAGTACGTACTATACAGACTTAAGTAAAATTATACCACTACCATAGAGGTCACGTATAAAATATACTGTTAATGGTATAGAAAAACGTATTATTAAGCAAGATAAAAGAATGGATTTGTAGTGTTTTCATAGTAATATTTCACGTTCTTTTTTGATAATTGTTGTATAATCCATGATTATGATATACGAATTTCGACCTTATTGTTTCCGAACACAATATCGAAATAGATTTTTTTCCTTGGCTGAAAATATGAAATTTTAATTAGAGGTAGCGCCAGGCTTGTAGCCGAATTGGGCCGGCGCGTCCGGGTACCTGTACCTCTTTCTCACATGAGATCGGCGTGAAGTGGAGGTCAGCCCATCGTGCGGTTATTCAGAATCAATTGGCCGATGTAATAAAGACATTAAAGTCTCTAGATATCAATCTGTGAGGACCCCGCGTGGCTCAACGGAACGGGTGTGGGAACGGGGACGGCACAGGGACAGGAATATTATAGGATAATAGAATGTATTAAATAGTAAGTAACCCAACATTCGGGCAAGACAACGTCTTCCGGATCCGCTAGTCGTGAATATATTATGAAAATGTTCCATCCGTTTTGGCATCCATCAGGAATATACACTATGTGGACTAGTACACGTATCTGAGTCAGATAGTCTCGTTTAAAAACAGGCAGTAAAAGGAAATCGAAAAACGAATTGACAACGCCTGGAAGAGCTTCTGGGCCATGGGGGATTACATGAAGGGCATCCTTCTTGTACCTCTGAAAAGTAAACTCTTCGACACGTGTATTCTGCCTGTCCTAACCTATGGTGCACTGACTTGGTCATTAGCTGCAGAGCAGAAGTCCAGACTCAAGGTTTGCCAAATATAAATTACATGTTTTTTTTATGACAAGGGGCAAACGAGCCATATTACTATGAGGCTACAGTTTGTATTTTTGTGTAAGTTGGGCATGCAAGTATACTGCCTGTTAGAACTAGTATAATGATATCTTCTACCTATTATCACCCCGGTCTAGTACCAGAGTCCGCTTCATTTGCAGTGGCTTAAGTTAAGATGACACGCTGCCGTCTGTAGTCTGATTCCCCAAAATTTTTACAATTTCACGACTAATATCACTCAGTGACATTCATCGGGAACCGCTGTTTTAGTTCCCTTCCGAAACACGGAGGATATTGGATATAATATATAATCCAGTGTTAGAATAATATATACCGGCCTGTATGACACACGGACGTCTGTTCCTAAGGTAGACAACTTAATGCCCGTGTTAAAGGTAACAGACGCCTGTTATACACAAAAACATTTTATGTAGAAATATATGTACCTATAGATAATACACCCAGACTCGAGTCGGGAATCGAACCCAGGACCCCCGAGGCGGAAGGCAGTGTCACTGCCCACTGCGCCAACGGGCCAGACAAATAATGAGTCGCCCATCTATTACCCGGCCGCGGTAAGAACTACTTAGCCTAGCGATCCACTCAAATGCGGACCAATAATTAAGCCACCATCTCCTCCAGAACAATTACTAGTCTAATGATATAAAAAATAGTATTTCAAGGTCAGAAATAGCGTTTGTTCAAAGGACAAATTAAAAAAAATTAAAAACTAAAAATAACTTTATTCAGTATCTTAACTTCAGAACAACATCTAGCAAGAGCCCCTGCACTAGGCGCAAGTCCGTATTGCTGGGTGCCCCGCTCATCCACCAAGACGTACAGTCAGTTATACACTATATTAAAAAACTTAAAACTAGACCAAATGACAAATGAAAAAAAAAATAGTAAGGCCGTACTATATGACTAAAAGTGCTTCTTTTAGTTAGTACTTATATGTATGTAGTTTTATATTAAAGACAGTAGCACTCCAGGAATGCCGACAGAGGTGAAAACTCAAACATACAGAGTTGTCAGTAACGGCAGCAGTTTCGCGAGTTCAATTGTTTTTAAATCAATCAAAATATTCCCAACGCACCTAAAGATTTTTTTTTCTCTGTAGTGCACAACCAAATAATATTGTACAAAAGGAGGGCTTAATGCTAAAAGCATTTTCTGTCAGCGTATGTTTCAATTTCACTAGTATTTCCAGTATAGAAATATAATCGTATTGTATGGTTTATCGACGTGCCTGCGGAGGCATACACACTACTATTTGGAATTTCCGTTGTTGGCTGTAAACTCGCCTCCGCGCTCGCTCAGTCAATAAAAGAATTTTGGCAAACTTTTCGTAGACAAACAAGTGGGACGACGGCCAACTCATCTTTTGTATGCTCGAAAGCAACACAGTTCTGTAAGCAGTTCTCATATCGAAATGTTTCACGGCAGTAAACAGGAAACATTTTAGTAATATAACATATAGCACAATTTAAATGCTATTCTAATATATATTTACAAAGTAAGATATCTAAACTACTTTGTAAATATTTACTAGAATAGCATTTAAATTGTGCTATATGTTATATTTTTTGACACAATTAACTTTAATAGTCCTTAAATCGTAAGGATGTCGATTAAAGAATTACGTTGCTGTAGCAAAGCATGAATCGCCCAAAGAACGCCCGTTGAATATTAATGTGACATTGTTATTGGTCACAGTTGACCAATAACTAAATTATAACGTAACCAAATATATAAAAGACATATTTGCACTATTTTAAACATACTAATATAATATTTATTTTGATATTATTAACCTTTGTGATTTACAATACTTCGAGATGTCGATTAAAGAATTACGTTGCTGCAGCAAAGCATGAATCGCCCAAAGAACGCCCGTTGAATATTAATGTGACATTGTTATTGGTCACAGTTGACCAATAACCTAATCAGACCCTAAGGAATTCATCTTTCAGAAAATAAGTTATTTCTCACGACGCAGGAATCTCAGGATATAGATTTGAGGAGCATAAACATGAATTTGATATAAGTTACTAGATTTGCCCTTGACTTCGTCCGCGTAAAATTAGGTATAGCGTGAAGATATATAATATATATATATATATCATAGCCCATAGCCTTCCTCGATAAATGGGGCTCTCTAACACTGAATGATTTTTTCAAATCGGACCTGTCGGAATTCCTGAAATTAGCGCGTTTAAACTCTTCAGATTTATATATTAGTATAGAAGTATAGATTTATTTATTTGTTGTAATTTATTGGGTAATTTGTTTATTTAAGAGTGGAACTATCTTAACGTAAACCCCAAACTTAAGTTATATAATAAGAGTATATAATTTGGCAGCGAATGCTCCCGACACTGAAGGTAAGAATTTTGGAAAATATTACAGAATTGAAGATGTGAATAATAAGAACCTACTTTCAGCATATTATAAAGGCTGATACCTTTCAGAATATGACTATTATACTGATTGTAGTATTTTTCTAGATCCTTTTATGCGTAAATTCCCGACCACAAAAATAATAATGCAAAATTATTACATATTGTTAAGGAAACACTAAGTTCACTAATCGTCGATCTTCGGCCTTCCCATTGTTGTCATAGTCGGGTATTTATGAACATACTGAGCTGCCATTCTTTCCAGACTAGTGCAAGAAATTGTGACTATGAATATATTATAAGTAGCTCTTGTTCACTCTGCTTGGCTTATACCCTCACACACAAGATTTACACCTGGTTGGAAGAAATACAATAATGTCTGAGATACCTTTATAGTTCTTATTATAACTAGTATTAATTAAACACTACACATAAAAATGTTTTCAGCCTTAATATTAAATTACACTTGAACACGAAGTCGCAGCGACAAAATGGAAAAACATATATATACTGATAACAACTATTGACCATTCCGTTGAAATTCTTATTGTGTTCTGCACAGTAAAACTACTTATTTACGCATGATACCGGTCGTGACTTTACAAAAGTGGTTTACCTTCATATAAAATGTAAAGAAAGGTGGCGAAAATTTTACAAGCATATTGACAGCGAAACACGATTATTTTCATATTAATATGTTCTTCTTACTCATTATACCGACCTATTTAATTTCTTCACGTACACAGAAAGAGAGATGTAAAGACGTTTAGAATCGAATGCATCACGTTCCCCATAACTAATCGGTGTGATCTCCCATGCGTGCTGGTTACCAACCAGCGACTGTCCCACCGGCACCGTCACAGTTGGCTGTAAGCCACCATTGTTTTAACTTTCAGATTACTTTTTGTTATGCGAACAAAATTGTGATACATTTTATATTTCGAAAATTTATAATAAACTAGTAAAATTATAATAATAAGAAATGATGAATGAAATTTTCATTTGATTTATCACATTCTATTATAATATTAATTTAACAATAAATTTAAAATGAATTATTAATAAGAGTAAATTAGTTGATTGCCGGTAACAGCGGTGCCAGGTTGGATCACCCGGTGTTAATAGCCCGATTGAGTAACTACGTATGTCATTATATATGTCGCCTTTAGTCGTCTTTATGGGACTCTTGTTCCAACAACCAAGGAAAAGCTTTTTAAAACGTCATAAACGAATATTATTTGAGATCGCCATTGTTTGGTGGCAATTTGTCATTTTTCCTCGAAAAAGTGGCAAAAAGCTTGTTAAGGTGATTCCAATTCATGATCGAGTTTGTTCAATGTAAAACGAATCGCAATTGTCACATGACAGTAATGTCTGTGTACGTGACTGAGATGACGGCACGCGTTTCATACAATTATTACGCTTTTTGCTCCGCGGCTCGCACCGAGAATTATTCAAGGAATGGACACTCGTTATTTTTTTGTACTTTTGTCCTTAAAAACTAGGTAGGTACTTATCTGCAGGCATATTAATGCTATTCTAATGAATTATTTTTTTTACATTGGCGCAGAACTCTTTCGTATGTACATATTAACAGACAGAAACAGAGCGAATGTTAAACCGTTGAAGAAATATGTTAGAAAAATTTAGATTAATGTGTTTTTTTCCAATTTGCTATAACGAAATTCAACCACTAGGCGAACATCAACAAAACACATAAAGTTCATGTTAAAGTTTCCTCGTAATATTGGAAAACGTTTGAACGCGTTATGTAGATGCTCGGCAGGTGTCAGGAATGCAGCGGGACCGGTGCCTATACTGGGGTGACCAAATATGTGGGTTGGTGTAACATGAAAAACCACTACACGTTTGCTCTACTTCAACGCAGCATTCGCTGAGCTGATAAAGCTGCTTCAATTAGGGACATTCACAAGCTTTTTATAGGCCCCGTCAGTATCGTGCAATAAATACCCTTGATAGATGGGTTATCTAATATTAAAAGAACTTTTCAAATCGGACCCCCGAGCACTCCCCTCCACTGCCCGTAATACCTTCCCTACCCAGCCAATTCCGATCTTATGTCATCCTATAATGATTTTTTCTATTAGTCTTCATCATGGTGATGGTGATAAATCTTATTTCTTCGAACGTATGGAAAGATGGAAATATGGAGGAAAAGGAATGATTTTTGTCATAAAAAATTATCAAGCAACCTGAAATGGGTGTTGAATATTTCAACTTATTTATTATTCTATAACATAGTCATAACAAACATTATACGCATCTGAGTTATATTTAAAAGAAATATATAGGACTATATGACACACGGCGTCTGTTCCTAAGGTAGACAACTTAATGGCTGTGTTATAGGTAACAGCCGCCGCATCCACAAATATTTTTTTTGAAATATATAAATACATAAATATAAATATACACCCAGACTCCAGGTGGGAATCGAACCCACGACCCTCGGAGCGGAAGGCAGGCTCACTGCCCACTTCGCCAACGGGCCATATATGTTTTAAGAATATCAAAATGAAATTGTGGGTAAATTCGCGTCCACAAACGATTTCTTTACTATACCCAGGCGCTGGAACGCAGTCACAAGTCTATTCCTGCTTCTGGTTTGCCCGTCATGCATACCACATTTTTTTTAAATAGGCGAATATTTTTTGTAACAAATATAATGCAGGCAATATAACTATGAAGTAACTGCAAGTACTGCTAGCGGTGAATGTGAGTTTTAGTTGGTCACTAAAGAGTTTTCTTTAACCTACACCTTCGTCACAAGTTCGAGGCACTGTTATGGCTCTTACCTCTGCAACGCGATGGACACGGTATCGACACGACGAATCCATGGGATGCTAAATAAATTGTCTGAATCTCTTATTCATTACCAAATATCTTATTTATTGATTGGCCTGTTGGCGCAGCTAGCACACTGGATTCCCGCCTCGAGTCTGGGTGTATCCTACAAAATATATTTATTCTACAAAATATATGTGTATAACAGTTATACAGGCTGTTTTCTATAACACAGGCATTAAGTTGTTTACCTTAGGAACAGACGTCCTAGTGTCATATAGTCCTATATATTTATTTCAAAGATTACAATTTAATAATATTCTTCACCAGGTTTCCTGAGCACACACAGACATTACATACTAATAACCTAATAATTCCTTAGTAAATTTGTACACTCCGCATAAATGTACACCTTTCTAAGGCTTTATGACACTCAGAAGGTCTCTACGGAAACAATAAGGATAATGGTAGTTTTTCACAGCTCGCTAGACATTTTAACACACGCTCGCGCCACGTTAGAAGTCAGGTCGTATTTAGAGCTAGAAATTAAATAAAATTTTCTATTTATAAAACACAATGTTTGCCCTATTTATGGCGTTTTTGCCTTTCGTGAGCGAAGTTTATGGTGTTATCTACAGTGTGAATGGTGAGTTCCTTTTTTTATCTCTTTAGATATAGCTACCTATAGGGTTACGGGAAAAAAATGTATCGTATCTCCAATATTTATTAATACCACATGAAGAAAAAACGATAGAGGCTTAGAAAGTCTATAGAACTATAGAAGAACGCCACTCCCATAATGTTGAAAATATAAAAAAAAAAAATTTGTTTCATATTAGAGCAGTATTGTCAAAATTATATCAAAGATTTTTAAAAGACATTACTCTTTAGCTTAACCCATAATTTTGTGTTGTTTTTTTTTATTTCAATATTTTTTATGACGTGCCATTTTTGAAACTAAATAAAATTAACGGGTAACAATAAGACATATATTTAATTTCGTATTAATTTAGTTAAATATTGACAATCAAAACTACAGTAACTTTTCTCAATGATTTAAATAAAAGTTTTAATATTATAATAATAATAATATATAGTTTATTAAAGACAAGCTAGATAAAATACTTCATTTAAAGATATTTAATATCGTAAAATTGTACTATATTATTTTCATTTATGGGAACCCTATTTTTTAAATTTTCCATAATCCCAAATATACAAAGCGGCCGCATCACATTTTTGGGAATGTGTTGTTTTGAAAAGTTCAAATAGCAAACATAAATAATTCATCCATGGCTCCCAGGTAAGTTATAGTAGCACCAAATTCTCAGCTTCGCAGTAGTGTGTTACAAACAACTAAATAGTAATACATCATCAATACGTAATATATTTTTGTGTACAATAATTTGAACGCCATTATTTAATATATATTTCTATACAAAAATGTATTAATAATTTATTATTTATTTATTTCTTTTACAAACATCTTTACAGAACACTTAATTCTAATTCGATGTTGCTGCCTACACAATAATCTAGTCCCACTGTTTTACGTGCCTTCCGAAACACGGAGGAGGTCGGATATCAAATATAAACCAGTGCTAGAATGGGTCAAACATCTATCACCCGATCACAGCCAGAGCAACTTAACTTAGCGATCGACTCAAATGCCGACCACTGATTAGGCCACGATCTCCTCTTCCCATTAAGATATATAACGAACCAAATAAAAAGTTATCCCGTAACTCCCACGTCAGTTGTAGTAACCCCCATTATCCCAGCTTCGCAGCAGAGCGTTGCAAACATGTAAATTGTAATATAACTGTCATTATTTCATGTATTTTCGGTATCTCGGTATACATAGGCATAAAAATGCTGATATCGAGAATAGTTTGAGCTCCTTTCGTATATTCAATACTGACAATTGACGAGACTATACTATTTCAATTGGAATATTTCCAACGCTCGACTGTGAATGTGGGATTTGACTAGGGTTACAACAATATACGAAGAAGGTATCAATCTGTTGGTAAGAAACTAGGGTCAGAAATATTAAAGAGTGGTCTAGAATCATTAAGGGGGAACAGCTATATCATGTTGCTCAAGATAAACAAAGGTACAAAAACCTCTAGTAATGGAGAGGCTCATTCTCCCACCCTCTTTATCTCCCTATCTCTCTCTCTTGTCGATACTTCGTGACTAATGACAGTGGTCTTTTGGCATTCGGAAACGGACGATCTAACGCCACCGGTCTATCGCCGCCTTTGTCAGCTGGTAAAGGTGACGATATATGGTAAGATTTTCGAGAATATAGCTTTCTTAATTGAGAGTCTTCTACTAACGGTAGATAATATATGAGATGGTTTACTTACCATGTTCTGGCTACCGGCGCGTGGCATACATAGATGTATCTCTGCACAGCCAAAGCCAATGTCAGCCAAATGCTCGCTGTGTGGAACATTGCTGGAATCACCTGCAAAAGATAGTTTCTATTATTATGCTTTAGAACTCAATGCCCACAAAGCAAAGCCTTTTTAGACATTATTCTAGACAACTAAAAAATTATTTAAAAAATAATGGGTATATTCACAGATAGAAACGTTAATTTTAATTCTATCTAAAAAAAATGACATTTACTTTGTGACGGTTTAAATTTTAGTTCATTTGGACAAACCTGTAAGGGGATCAAAGGTAAAAGGTAATTATTAAATTATTTCTATCAATTTACGTTCATTCTATTACATCGACGACATCTAAGCACTTCATTACTTTGAAATTTAAATCCAAGTTCTAGTTGCTAATTGGAATTTATATGCTTTCAACATAAATATTCTTTCAAATTCGAATTGATTCAAATGCAATGTTTGTTATCAAAGTATATATTAGCAGTGTCTAAGTATTAGATTACCAAATAAGACAAGCTGAAAGATATTTATAATTTTGGCAGTCAATGTGAATAAATAGGTGACTATTTTAATATGAACAGGATTTCGAGCATACAGTGCCACTATCTAATTAAACTAACTTAAAAGGTTTTTTTCTATCTTTTAAACATAATATTATTTCATAGTATGACTTCATCTCTTTAGCTCTCATCGCAAAGAAGAGTAGTCACAGCATCTCAACTGAATAACAACTTCATATTCCACCTTAATACCGCTTTTATTATTCGCATTTTGCTTAGTATTTTGCTCGTAAAACAAAAAGCTACGCCTTTTACCGCATAGTCTGTAGAAATAAAGGAGTTACTGCTGTGGACTGAGACAAAACCCGCCTTTATAATGAGCTCTCAGGTGCCTCGAGCATTAAAAACCCTTACCATGTCGTGCAAAAGACGTGACATCAAAAAACAACACACATAAAACTGTGAGCAAAGTGCTCTTATTTTGTGGTTTAGTTGAGCATAAAGAGTACGGCTACTAAGTAAAATCATATTATACATAGGTAATCTCTGCTCTATTAATCCATTATTTTATTTGAAGGCTCATCAGAACGGGCTGTACATAATCAATCATTAACTCAGACAGCATGTAACGGATCATTTCGGACATTGCAGAGGAAGGAACCAAGGTTATACCTGGGACTTGTGACCTAAGTGTGAGATTTGGAGTACTCTTGACCTTCACTGCTTTTTCCAGTCTGATCTTATCCAATAATGATATCCTTCTTTTCGCCTTCATCATGGTGATGGTAGTGATCAAACTTATGGTTTTCTATATTTTGAGAAGGTGGGCGTAGAGTAAGTATATAAAATTATCATCATCATCCACAACCTTTTCGCTTCCACTGATGGGTATAGACCTGTCTCTGTTTATACCACTCTTTACGGTCTTGAGATAATCTGGACCAGTTTTGACCCACAATAAATATTATATCGTCGAACTATCTAGTAATGCTAGCTGGACTACTAATGCTCCACTTTCCTAGCTTTGGCCACCTAATGCGGCTTTTTGATGGGTAGAGATAGTTTTCTGATAGGTAATCTACACATTAGTAAATATTTTGTTACAATTGCAAGATTTCTGGTAAGCAAGAGGGCTTGATGGCTGCCACTGATAAGGCAGTTGATGTGGCTAAGTTCTGGGCTGACACAATATAGTGCTTGCCAACGAAACGCCAAAAAGAAGAAGCGTTGCCGTGCGAATACAAACTTAGGTGTTCGTAATATGTTCTATTTGAACGCCTTTTTAACGCGCGGTAAAAAAAAAAACTCGTGTTAATGAGGGCTTACGTGCCGAAACACAGAGGAGGTCGAATATTTAAAAACTAGTGATAGAATTGTTTCCCCACCTATAATCTGGCTGCGGTAAGTGCTACTTAACTTACCGATCGACCTGGCAGTAGATACCGAAAATGGCGGCCACTTATTAAGGTTACGACCTCCTTATTTACGTTTTTGGATTGTCTTAATATAAATATAAAATGAATACATCCAGTATTCATTTTATAGCTTAAATTTTAGAAATATTATTAACTAGCTGTGTCTGCGATTTTATCAGCCTAAAATTAGGTAACAACTCCTCTTGTGGGTAGGAGTCTAAACAGACATAAATTTTTTGCTCTCGTTTTAATTTGTTATTTAAAATGTTTAAAGTGTATATATTTCTAAATTAATGTACCTGTGACATTCCCCCAATTGCCAGTTTTTCATTAAGTAATAGTTCAACTTTGTAAACTATCTCATTATTTTTATATCACTAAACAATGGAGTCCATACAAGACACACGGTCTGAACTCACTGAGCACTTCAATAATAAAATGGCTGATTTCCAAAATGAATTAAAGAATGCTATTCCTGCTGCAAGTAATACATCTAATATTAATCACCAATTCACTGCATTCAGAACTTTTGTTTTGACTGCTCTTGAAAACCTGCAAATGCAAGTGGAGATTCTGTCAAAACAGTATGATGATGTGGAGATGCGCTCACGCAGGAAAATTCTCCTTGTGCACGGAGTTGTTGAAACCAATTATGAGGTCACTGCTGTTTGTGTATCAAAACTTTTAAGTGACAGCCTCAAGCTTCCAGATATCACTCCTGCAGCCATTAGCCGCTCTCATCGTATGGGTCGGACACGAACGGATAAACTTCTAGCGAAGCGAAGCGCTATTTGAAACGAAGAGCTATTTTAGTGACGTTCAAGGAAGCATCGCTTAGAGACAATATCTGGTTGGCCAAGAAGAGTTTAAAGGGGTCTGGAATTACAGTATCTGAATTCCTGACAAAAAATCGCCACGATACTTTTTTATGGGCCCGTCAGCGGTTCGGTCTCTCGCGGTGTTGGACAAAGGATGGATTTGTAATTGTATTAGGTCCAGATATTACTCGCTATCGCATTAGTTCTATCTATCTAACAAAAAAATTGATTAAAATTGAGTAATTAAAAACGTGATAATACATTGCCTATAACCTTCAGAGAAAGAATTTTTCAAAACGGACCAGTAGTTCCTGAGATAAGCGCGTTCAAGCAAACAAACAAACAAACTGATCAGCTTTATATATTAGTACAGATATCTCCAGCTAGTATTACTGTAAAAATCAATAAGTTTCTTAAAATACATCTTTAAATCTAGACTCAGTTAAAATATTAATATTAAGTATAGACTTACTTAATTGGAGAACTTAAGGGAAGCATTATCAGTTAAAAGATACTGTAGAAATCTTAATGTCTATTAAATATTTGAAACTAGCTGTTTCTCGCGACTTTATCTGCATAAAATTAAACCTGCCCTTAACATGGTCCTATCGAAAAATTTATTCTTCAAGGATGTCTACTAACTATAAATTACTTCCGTGTTAAATTTCCTCTTTGAACGTCCCGTGGTTTTCGAAATTCTTTGCTTTTATTATATAAAATACAGTATAAGCAAGACGTTCCCTTTTTTCTTGAAGCTCTATAAGTCAGGAAACTCCCTGAAAAGGGATTTAAAGACAAAAAATGGGAATAGGGTCTTGACAAGAACCCGCAAGGATATTCATAGCATCTGGTATTCGAAATTCAAATTATTCCATTAGCCAAAATGGCAGCTGAATAGTATGCAATGATTTCTAACACCAGCTCGCTCCAATCGAATTGTTACTCAAAATCTATGGAATTGAATTCAAAATCGAATGTATTGATTGAGAGGTGGTTCAGAAGCAATTCAGTTGACTTATTACAATCTATGCTTAGGTATTAAGGATTGTATGGTGCCTTCGATTCGATGGATTTGCATCTGTCATATTAGGAGTTAATAATAAGAGGTCGCCTAGCAGTCGAAATTCGGCCACAAACCTTGATATTTGCATGCTATATGCTTATTAAAACAATATACTCTCCTACGTAGCTCATTTCTATCCATTTTATAATAGTCGCATGTGTAAACATCCCGGGACATTCCGAAATCTGCAATTTTTACTGCTAAATTGGCTCCAACTAGGCAGTTCCTAGCGGCTAGGTCTCGATGCACGAAACGCCTGGAAGCCAAGTATTGCATACCGCGAGCAACTTGAAGTGCCACATGTAATAAAGCTGCCTCGTCCAGAGCTGGATGCTCTTGGCTTCCACCGCGAGAGTCACGTAACACGCCCGCTAAATCACCCCATTTCATATATTCGAATACCATCCATGGACTGACATTGCCGTCATCTATAACAAAAGTAAGCCACGTGTTTATAAATCAATCCTCCCATTAAGATTATATATTATAAATACTTTTCAATTTCGAATGCATACATTATATACATATAATACCTCGAATAGGTTTAAGTAGTTCTTTTTTTTTCTTAAATATTTTGTTGCACTTTTTTCTTTTTTTTTTGTACGTCCTTGGTGAGGTACGCTGGCAGAAAATACTTTTAGCGTTAAGCTCACCTAGTTGTACAATTGGTTTTTTTTATTGTGCAATAAAGAAAATAATACAAAAAAAAATTATACACGAGACAATGTACAAAAGGCCTTACCTTTGTATACTACTCCAATAAGGGATAAAATATTCGGATGTCGGAATGCTGACATTATATTCACTTCTCTCATAAAATCTTGTTCAGCACTTCTTCCTGGGCTGTCTTTGAGGACTTTTATAGCAACCACCTCTTCTGTATTGTTGTTTCTTAAAACTCCTATAAAATGAAAATAAATCGCTGTTATTCATCACATTCGTCGTTTTAGTAGAAAAGCGCCCATAAATTATGTTTTTAAAATATTTTGGATACCAATATCAACAGTACCCTATAGTATATATAAGTTACTAACAATGCTCGCGAGTTCGTCCGCGTATAATTATGTGAAAACATCTAGCGTTATGATATATAGCCTATTATAGCCTTCCTCGATAAATGGGCTACCTAACACTGAAATAATTTTACAAATCGGACCAGTAGTTCTTAGAGATCAGCGCTTTCGAGTAAACAAACAGCTTACAAAGCGTCGTCTTGTTAATTACATGAGCTTTCTACTTTACCATGCTTTAATGTGTAATATTTCCCGCCGGATATATGGGTACATACCTTTATAGACTTTACCGAAACAGCCTTCTCCGACCTCTTCCAGGAACGTGAGAGCGCCTCTTTCCAGAATGGTCACTTCAGGGTCATTGGCTTTATTCGCTGGAAGGGGCGCTGGCGTGCCGGGCGCCACAACCGAGGACGCAACGTTGCCTGCGCCGCACAGCCCATACTGCGGGTTCGTTATATACCGTTCAGCAAGCAGAGGTTCTCCTGGTCGTACGCGCTACAATCATAACGCATACTAAGCTAACATTGCCAAAGCAAAGCTGTGATAGTACGAAATTTTAAGAATATCTCTTCAATACAATGAAATAATACAAACGATCGGAAGTTGAAGCCAGTTAATGCTTTGGTGAGCGTCAGGCGAAGTAAGTTTATGAAGTATCATGCATTAAGTCTAAAGTGCTTTGATCATATCTCGCGCTAGGTATAGTATGAACAGTACACTCTAGAAGGGAAAATTTAAGAATAGGAATAGGGCTAGGCAAAAATAATGACAAATATTCACAAATCGATCGGAAAGTCGCGTTACTGCCATTTTATATTATTTTTACTTTATGTTATTTTATGTTTTACGGCTGTCCAATTTTTTTTTAACTAACATAGACACAGAACCAAACTTTTAGAATGACTTGTTTGAACAATATTATTAACCCCCCTACCATTTCCAAACTATTAGACGTAGAGACTTGAAATTTTACATGTTCATAGAACATGCTAAAAACTCATTAGGAAAATTATTCCGAGCAAAATCGGGCAACAACTTTTAAAGATATTTAACAAATACTATAATAGCGTATCAGATACGGAAACCTTCTATATAAGTGTGTCTTGACACGCTTTTGGCCATTTTTTATTTATACTATGTAAAGATATATCTAAGTAGAGTACGATGTTTTTCTTACCGGTTTCTCTTTTCGATCAACATGACAAATGCGTCTTCTGAGGTAGATCACTATAAGTAAGACTAAAATCAAGAGCACTCCGCATCCCGCAACCAAGCTGATGAGAAGAGGTGGACCGGATTCTAGCACGATCGGCTCGTCGGTACCTGCTATCTCCTCTGTGAAAATTTGTGTTGTTGATCTGGGTGCCTAAAAAAAGAATTCCATTCTTGTCTTAAATAATTAACTTATGCCTAATTACTTCACTTTACGAATAACCTTTGTAGGGTCTATCTCCTGATGATGCTTCGGTGTCGAAGCGAAACGTGCGTTGAGGCACATCGGAAAGTCAGTGTAGTGCTGTGAATTTTGATCCAAAAATTATGTAATAAGTAATAAAGACACATACACATTTATGAAGACACTTATACATTATTATGTATAATTGAAAAGCTCCTTTCAAATAAAGGCAAGGTTTCATAAACATTTATTATGGGTACTGTTTTTGAGTAATTGGCGTTCAAGATCTTTTGCATGGTGGTCCTTGCCCTAGGACTTCTTGTAGAGACCTGAAAAATTGGTGCAGATGTTAATGGGCGTCGGTAGTCACTTGCCGTCTGCTCATTTGGGCCTTGTTACCTAAAAATCATATAGCCAATACTATTTGGGGTTGTAAACCAAAACAATTTACAGAGTTATTGACATGATTGGTGATCAATCTACCCCTGCTTGTGATGAACTTCCGCGTACTATCGCCTATTTCTATTAACCGTTATTGCAGACAAATAACTGTATCATTAGCGATCTTATAGAAAATACCTTTTGAGAAACTCCTGTATCAGAATTTGCTTTTTTTTTATTTCCTTTATCTATTAATGAGTGTTGATAATTAACACAACTTTTTATGGTGTTCAATTCATTCATTACATCGAAATGTGTTTCATAGAAAGTTGCTAGACGTTACCTACCTTGGTACTGGTCTACGTACCTCAGACACTCGTAAGAAAAAATTATGATTTATATAAGTAAAAGATTAAGAGCCCTTGAACAACCAGACTTACGGTATTTTGTAAAAGCTGAGAGTTTGACAGCGCATTCTCTCTATACAGGTAAGAACAATGACTCATTATGAAGTTTGAGAGATCGTGGCTTTGGTAGGTAAACGGCACTAGAGGCGTGAACAATATAAATTTACATTATTCGTCATGCTCTCTATACAGGTAAGAATAATGACTAATTATGAAGTTTGAGTGACCGTAGCTTTGACAGGTATTCGATGCTAGAGGTGTGAAAAATGTAAATTTACATTTTTTTCTCATGGTTTATATACAGGTAAGAACAATGACTCATTGTGAAGGTTGAGTGATCATAGCTTTGACAGGTATACGGCCCTAGAGGTGTGAAAAATGTAAATTTACATTTTTTTGTCATGGTTTATATACAGGTAAGAATAATGATTCATTATGAAGTTTGTGAGATCGTGGCTTTGGCAGGTACACGGCGCTAGAGGTGTGAAAAATGTAAATTTACATTTTTTGTCATGGTTTATATACAGGTAAGAATAATGACTCATTACGAAGTTTGAGTGATCGTGGTTTTGGTAGGTATACGGAACTAGAAGTGTGAAAAATGTAAATTCATATTTTTCATCATGCTTTCTATACAGGTAAAAAAAATGACACATTATGAAGATTGAGAGATCGTGGCTTTGGAAGATAAACGGCGATAGAGGTGTGAAAAATGTAAATTCACATTTTTCATAATGCTCTCCATACAGGTAAGAACAATGGCGGATTATCAATTTTTGGGTAATCGTGGCTATAGCATGTATACGGCACTAGAGGTGTGACAAATTTAAATTTTAGCAATTATAGCAACTAAGTTGTGTAAAACTGTAGCAGTAATGTTTTGTTTGTAAAAGTAAGTTAAACTATCGAGGACGTTCGTGATAGGCCCTCAGGAGATGCACTACAACGATACATAAAGTGAGTATTAACTATTTCTTTACAGTAACAATAGCTTGTTAACTTTGACTTCGTTCGTGTAAAATTAGGTGAAATTTGAATAGATTAAATTTTTTCGTCAGTATTTCTTCTACTAATTATTATTAATGATAGCCTATATAAAATTAGGTTTCTCTCGCTGAAAGATCTATAAAAATAGGTTTTGCTACTTCGAAGAATACTCGTAAAATAAAACAGGCAAAAAGTCTTAAGTTGTTTTTTTTTTGTACCGTATATAAGGTAGATAAAAGTTTCGAGACCGCCCCCTTAATCCGGCCGTCGCAATTTCCGTCATTAGCGGATGTGTACTAACTATATACAACGTCCGTGTCTAATTACGCCTTTGTACGTCCCGCGGATTTCGAGATTTTGTGCCACGTGACTTTTTGCTTTCATATACATACATACTAGCTGTACCCTGCGACTCCGACCGCGTGGGCCACCCTTACCACTTAAGGGTGCATATTATGTAATTTTCATTAGAATTGGTCGAGCCGTTTCGGAGTAGTTTGGCAATCAACACCGAGACACGAGAATTTTGTATATTACTAGTTGTTACCCGCGATTTTGTCCGCGTAGAATTAGTTGAAAAAATTTACCGCAACCTAATGCCTTCCCCGATAAATGAGGTCTTTGACACTGAAAGAATTTTTCAAATAGGATCAGTAGTTCCTAAGATTAGCGCGTTCAAGCAAACCAACAAACAAACTCTTCAGCTCTATATCTTAGTGTAGATATATAGCCTATAGCCTTCCTTGATAAGCTTATATAGAAGGGTTCCGTATCTGATACGCTATAAACGTACTTTTTAAATAACTTCAAAAGTTGTTGTCCGATTTCGTTCAAAATAATATTCCTAGTGAGTTTTTAGCAAGTTCTATGAACATAGAAAATTTCAAGTCTTTACATCTAATAGTTTGGAAATGTTAGGGAGGGACCAACTTACGGGCAGACCGAAGGACGGACGGAACGAAATAATAAAGGTTCCTTGTAGTATTACGGAACCCTAAAAAGCAAAGTTTTATAATATGTACTACACAGTGTTGTATCTTCTTATTTTTCCTAGCTTTATCTCGGTCTAGTACCAGGGACGCCCTGGGCCACTTTATCTATAATTCTATACTAATATATAAAGCTGAAGAGTTTGTTTGTTTACTTTAACGCGCTAATCTCAGGAACTACTGGTCCGATTTGAAAAATTACTTCAGTGTTAGATAGCCCATTGATTAAGGAAGGCTATAGGCTATACATATATCATCACGCTAATTTTCTTCACCTAAGTTTACGCGGATAAAGTCGCGGGTAACAACTAGTTATTTATAAATATATAAGATATATAGATATTAGACTGGTAATAGTAGTTAAAACGTGTGTGTTATTAAGAAGAGCCATTTTAACCGCCGAGACGACCTTCAAAAAGCGATTTGGTAGAAAATTAGAAACATTCATATTTCCTTGGCCTCGATTGCGTAAAGTGTTGTCGTTGCGAACAAAAGATGTTAAAAAAAATAGTTTTTTGGGTGTGACACTTCTGCGCATAAAATAGTGAACAAACAGTGACACTCAACACTCGACAACATACTGAAATGCCGGCAGAAGTGACAACGAATCGTCAGAGGTGTTCCTACAGTTATAGTGTCGTGTCTTTAATGATTTTTTTTGTACCTAAAAGTTACTCAAGTTTTTATAAGAGGAACCGCCATGCTTATAGTCCTTGTGGTCTGCAACCCAATTGGTTAGGCGCGTCCGGGTACCTGTACGTCTTTCTCACATAAGATCGGCGTGAAGTGGGGGCAATGCTGTAACGTCAAGTGATGGTATTGTTGTCGCGTTTTTTTTCGGTTTGCGAGAAATCCCAGTGGCCTAAACTCGTCATTAAAGGCCGGCAACGCATCTACTAGCAGAACAAGTAAATGTCTATAAGCGTCGGTAGCTACTCCGGTGACCTACTTGCTCGTTTGCCCCTTGTAACATAAAAAACAACACACCGTGGCTAGAAAGTGTTTACTTCAACATTTCAAGATATACCTTTTTTGTATATCATAAGAGGTGAACTTAGAGGAGTTTGAAGTCTAATTAGTGGCCGGTATTTGAGTCAATCTACCTCCTTTGTGGTTCACAAGACATAGAAGGAACAGTGGGTATCAATTAATGTTACTGATTGATATTAGTCGTGAGATTGTAGAGATTGTGGGAATTCCGAAAATGGCAAGTCAGACGGTCATCTTAACTCGCCTCATAGCCATATCCTCTGCAATCTAAACGGACCCTGGTACTAGACCAGGATAACGCTAGGAAGAAGATCCTAAGGGGTGAACTGGCACGCGGATAACTTACTAGTGACGGCCACGGACAACAGACCTACCAAAAGGTTCGCATATGCGTTAACGGCGTTTTAGAAATGGGTACCTATACCCTTTTCCTGAAAATACCCAAGTGCTGGCTAGGAATAACAATAAGTTTCTTTTGTGTCTGCAAAAATATTTTTTAAACAATATTAGAATACTTTGAGGGCCTTTCGGGGTCTAGGTTTTAACCTAGCATTTCATAGGCTTAAGTCGTTAATAACCCAAATAGGTTCTTCGCTACACCGATGGCACCAAATTCAATACGTTAGTTTTATTGATTTTTCAAAAACGCTTGACCGATTTTGATAAAATTTTTATGAGACTTCCTCTGAAGTATTCTCTACCAAACGAAAAACGAATCTTCAAAATCAGTTTAGAAGTGGCGAAGTAATCGCATAGCATACGCACAAAAAAACGTACAGTCGAGTTCGAATTGAGCACGTCATTTTGGATTTTCAGAACATTTTGGAGTCTGTTTAAAAAAATTCCAAACAAATAAAAAACGTATAAATGCAGATTCACACAAAGCGTTTACGATCTTGCCATGATGACGGGAGGTGTTAACAGGACTTTAAAGTCCCTAATTATATTGATTTACAAACCAAATATACGTCCGGCCGTCCGGTTTATTGTCATGGCGGCTGTTTTTGAAACCTTATTTATTCCTCTACAACCTTTAATTTACACCAATTTAAACCTATACAAATAGGTGAAACTGAAGCGTCCGTATGTACCGTTGAAATTAAAGTTCCATACTAAGTACAGGCTTCTTCGAGGCAGACAACGCATCAGCCACCCTTATGCTGCAGATGTCTTAATGTCACTTTGTGATATTAGTCGTAAGGTTGTAGAGATCGTGGGGGTTACGAGGATGACGTCAGATGGCAATCGATCATCTTACCTCGCCCCACAGCCACATCCTCTTCAATCTAAGCGGACCCTGTTACCCAACCAGGATAACGCTAGAAAGAAGAAGATGTATTAAAAATTGCTAATTAATAAAAAAATAAAGTTACGAGCTAGTAGGGGCTAGTATCCAAGCAACTGGTGGTTAGCACTTCAGATTGAGAAACAACCTCACAATACGTGCCGCCTCGAACTATCTTCTTCTTATCGATTTGATGATAAACTTCAAAGAAATATATATACAGTAGCGGTCCAGAAAGTGGCCACGTCAATGGCTCTATCTGATGCAGCCATTAAATACTTCTGTGTTCAGGTGTTAGGGCACGCAGGGCACGACATGAGATGGTTCATCGTTTGCACCGCACCACATAGACAACCCATTCTGTTATTGTCCGTAAACCGTCCGTCTCTTACTCATAACACCTTGAAATAATTACAGTAGAACCTCGATTATCCAAACCTTGGTCATATGGACTATTAACCGCTACCAATTATATTAAATAATCACAAGTCTGTGACTGTGAGTTACAATTGCTGAAAAAAAATTCTGACATAGCAGTAATGGCTTATGTCAAATGACAGTTACAAAATATTTAAAAAAAAATTAAATTCAACGTATTATTTTATATAATGATTACCAAATATCATTTACCAATTACATATTGTAATATGGTTAACGTACATACGAATCTACTTAAATATTTTATTTAATGATTCAGGCTGCGGTATTTTTATATGCAACTAGCGGACCCGGCAGACGATGTCCTGCCCGAACATTGGGCTAGTTACTATTTACTTTTATTATCCTAAATCATCCCCGGTCCCGTTCCCGTCACCGTTCCCGTTCCCGTTCCCGTTCCCATATTATTAGACGTAACTAATGACTACGAATCGTTTCTGCTTTGTACAACCGTAATAAAGTGCAAATTGACTATTTGACTTTAGGAACATTGCTTAGACAACAATGAGTGCTTGTAATTTAATATGAACTTTACGGAATAGCAATAAAGTTCAAATTGACTCTACATTTTAGTTAAAAAAGGTTGTTTTGGGAAGAGGAAAAGGGCTGTTAGGGTTTTCCCGGCAACTATTAAATTTTTTGTCGCCATAAAAACCACTCTTGGACTTCAACGAACATTTAAAATAAGAATTGGTAAAATTGGTCCAGGCGTTGTTGAGTTATGCGCTTACCAATGCATTTTGCGATTCATTTTTATATATATAGCGGTAAGAAAATATGTAATTTCTTTATAAATATTAATTTTCTTAGATATGTATTTGTTGTTTTTAATAAACACCAAAAATTATGCTACATCGGAATGCCTAAAGACAAAAATTAGTTCTGTTAATCGAGGTTCCATTGTATATTTAACATCATTACAATATTTTAAGTGTTGTCAATATTCTAATTAACATGCTGCTTTTATTAACTACACATAGAACTTAGAAAGTGCTGCCTTGAGCAGCTTATCGTACTATATAGTTCAATATACATCTTATATGTAAACTCTATCAGGGCTGATTGAAAGCCTATCTAACTGATGTCTATTGCACAGACTATATTGACTGACCATAGTGGCGTATAATCAAATTAAGTTAGCCTGTTAGGCTCTGGGCAACGGACATCCATCTAAAGTTTTACTACATATAAGGATTTAAAAAATTCAGAAAATATTACAAGGAAGCATGTTTTAGAAACCCACACAAGCTTACTACATTAAACGAACTATATTTCTGGTACAAATTTGTAGATATATACCTATTTGCATTTGGTTTCCTATGAAATCTTGTACAGAACTATGACTTACATCTCAAAGCTAATAAATTCGAGGTCGGCGTTTGTGCATTTGCTTTGATATTTCGCTATTAATTCGCTTGGAATATTAGTCCTTTGAAAAATTATTGTGTAGTCGTTCAATTATTTATTATTCTGTACTTACAGTATGGGCTTGATAAGCGCTTTAAAGCGGTCGTGTGTTAATTAGTATCTAATCATGATATGCAATCAGGGGCTAATGTTATTGTAGCCAAAGCATTAAATCAGTATGTAACTGTATAATATTGTACAATTAAAATAACGCCAGGATAACATTGTTGTTGTTTTTCAACAGTTTAATTTCTATTTTTCCCTAGTAAAGACTTGAAACCGTGTTCCCTTCTGGAAGGATTTTTCACATTGTTACGTTAGGAAATTAGAGGTAGCGCCATGCTGGTAGCCAATTTGGGCCGATGCGTCCGGGTGTCAGTACCTCTTTCTTACATAAGATCGGCGTAAAGTGACGGCAATGCTGTCACGTCCAGTATTGTTAAGATGTCGTTAAAAGATCTCGTAAAAGAAAAAAGGAACCCTTATAACATAACTACGTTCTCCGTCTATCTGTCTGTACGTCAAGACCCTTTTTCGTAAAAACTCGAAAAGGTGTAAAGTTGAAATTAATACCAAATACCAAGGTCTGTGATTCCTTGAAGTTGTGAAGAAAATCAACCCTCTGATAGCCGCTACGCACGTTTCGATAAATCGCTGCGAAAAAACTGCAGTGTAGTGCAGTTTAATCAACGACTATTTTTCATACACACGTATCGCTAAAACTGTGCACTTTAAACTGTACAGTATTTCGCAACTATTTATCGAAACGTGTGTAGCGGCTCTAGGTATATGCAATCAAAAGATGTACTCATTTGTGTCGCATTTCCCATACAAGAATATTTGCAACCCATAGTAGACGTACATTCGTTAAATTGGAAAAGCAGCTATATCATGAATAACAAATATAGGAAAAATCCCGAAAACCGTAAATTTGTAGTCACATCACAAAAAAGTTGCTATGACTTTGTCAAATTACGTAATGGTGCTGAACACGTAGTGCGCGAGTCTGACTCGCACTTGCTCGATTTACATTTCTTCAGATCCATGCTGACTTAAAGGCGAAGATTTATATTGGTACTACGCACCATCTTTGTTATCTCGTACTACAGGAATAGATTCCACACTCATAGTAAACACAACTGTTGTAACATATGTATTGTGTTATGAGCTCGATTCGATAGAAATATCATTTACGAAAACATTTATGGAAACTGGAATTGCAAAACCTATATGACTAATCGGATAAACTAATGCTTGATGAAATGTATTACTGATATATTTAGACACTAGCTGTGCCCTCGACTTCTTCCGCGTAAAATCAGTTAAAAAAAAATCAATTTTGGCGTGATATATAAGCCTATAGCATTCCGCGATATATGGGCCTTCTAACATTTAAAGAATTTTTCAAATCGGACCAGTAGTTCCTGAGATTGGCGCGAACAAACAAACAAACTTCAGCTTTATGTATTAGTATAGATATACCTTATTTAAAAAAAAAAAAAGAATATTTTAATTTGAGATGATGTGCATAATCTACATTTACATAAAAGGTCACCTAACACGAAACCTCGAAAACAACAGGACGTACAATGATGAAATTTGGCGAAGAAGTAGTTCATAGTTAGTAAACATTCGCTGAGAAAGGTTTTCGCGATAGGGCCAGAATAAGGAGACATTTTTCGCAGTCGAAGTTGCGTGATACAGCTAGCAGCTCATATAACTATAGACTGTTTGCACGTTATGCTTTATTTATTTCCTTTCAAATGCCCCTTATAATTTCAATGTTCCACACATGCCAAGTGTCCAACAAACCTGAGGTACTTTCTTTAGTTTTTCCTCCGCTAGTTGTTTTCGTTTAGCTAGATGTTTTCAACAAACTTGAAACATTAGTTTGTAATTAGTTAACATCTCCTTAATGTAAGTTACAAATAAGTTACTAATGCTTACATCAGACAACTTTGTAACGTAGTAGTCTCTTGTGAAATCAACCACACACTTTACACGATTTTTCTCTTTACAAATGTCACTCATTCACTTTCCATTTACAATTCCAAAATACAATATTTATTTTAAACAATAACCGAGAAAAAATTATTGAACGTGAAACAGATCAATATTAAAGGTGGTATTTGAGTAAATTAAAACTAAAGACACTAAAAGGACTGTTTTTTTTTTTTCAATTAATCACATATTTTTTTCATAATTTAGACGAATTCATGTCAAAGATATAAATACCATAAGAGTAATTGGTAATGTAAAATTTCGTTAGTCTAAAAGCCAAAACTCGGACAGGACAACGTCTGCCGGGTCCAGTAGTTCCATAGATAAAAATGATAAGTATGTATAAAGGATTTTTGATTGATGACTTTCTATAGATAGATAGATAGATAGAGATAGATATCTAAGATGGAAAGAGATAGATGTATGCACAAATGAAAAACTACTGAACCGAGAACGCACATTTGAAGTCTGTTCGACATGACAGCTTTATAAATATCAAGAATAGGAGAGCTTTGATGTAGAGCTTTTTTTGATGTAACACAAAGCACTCACGCTGCGAAATCTCTTTATTAAAAGCTCTCTAAAACACAAAGCAAATGCGGTCCGATGATGATTTCGTTTATGTAATACGCATAAAAGCTCTAGATACAAGAGAAAGCACTAGAGGATACGAACTTTTATAACCACTAGTGCAATTTTATGCGTATGACTTTAAATTGTGTGAGCTTTCAAAGGTTCCATTAAAAAAAAGCACAAATTAAATTTTTTACTGGCCTGTTGGGATAATTCTCTATACATATTTTAATAAGATTCATAATAAAATAAATTGATATTATTTGTTATTATTCCACCTGCAAGCTCAATTTAGTAGCTGATGAACTTTGAAAGTGAAAGCGACAAGGCAGGTAGAGATATCTCATCTGTCAGATGAAATGATTCTACATACTAATTTATAATCTTTCATGTAATATAATTGTACTCTTTGAAGTTTGATACATGTCATGATTCAAATTTCAAGTAGATCTGTGTATATGTGTATAATGGTAGACTTCAGTTTTTGTTATTTTTACTTTACAGTTCTACGAGTTCCTGCGATAAAAGGTCTTCACAGACAGACGGACAGCGAAGTGATCCTATAAGGGTGTCTTTGGAGGTTCCGAACTCTAATAATTATGCGAATCACCAAGTGCATATAAGCGTATAAAAATAAAAGTCCGTTTACTTTTTATAAAAACGTATAATAGTTTCATACATTTTCTCACAAAGTGGAAAAAATAACACCATTTTTATAATAAACACTTCCCTGTTTTTCATTTCCACGAACCGAATTATTTTATTAGCAATTTTAGCAACAATTAATCACTTATTTGTCATATTATTTTTTTTATATAAATATTGGGCCATTATTCCATTATTAATAATATTATATTATAATATTAGGATCACGTACACCTATGCAATTGAAACAAAAATAATTACAACATAACTAACATATATAATATCAATATCTCAGGTTAAAGTGTAATAATTGAGAAAGAAGTAAGTATAATATTAACGGAATATTAAGTAAAAACATAGTGAACATATTGTAAGAATCTTGCTTTGTTTTGATAGACATTTTTCGCTACAGGAGATAGAATTTTAAAATACACCTCTACTATTCGCCAATAGGTGGCACTACTGTTGACATATCGACATTTTGTACAGAAAATTGTAACATCCTCTTTTATCATACGGAAAATATACATAAATATTTTAGTAGTGCATATGTGATAAAAAATGACAGACAGTGAAATGTTTGTATATTACCTTTGTAAATAAATTTAGATTGAATATAAATTAAAAATAAAATTACCTAAAATCATACAATAAACAAAATGTGCTTAAAAAAAGCGTGGAATATTTTATTTCAGTTTTTCTGCGATAGTTACACTATGAAACAGAGATATTTAACACATGTTTGCTTACATCTTATTTAGGAATTGATCTTAAACACGAATATGGGTGATGTTTTGTAACATCTTAAAATAAAATATCACATTTCTTTATATAAATTATCACGCGTACAATTTCCCATTGTTATTTCTTTTTGTATCCATACGAGTTGATGGCTGAAACAATAAGAATATAATAGTTAAATATTAAAATTAAATATACAACCATTGCTTTTGTCGTGGGGGCACCGGGGGCACGTAGTGCCCCTAATAGAAAGGTCGAAATTATTTAAAACTGAAAAAATAGAATTTGAAAATTAAATGATGGCGTGGAACCCTGTCCATTCGTTGGTTGTCATATGTACTTTTTTTTAAGTTTGGTGGGCAAAAGGTAGATATTTTTTTCATCATGAAGGAGGGGCAGAGAGCCTAGGGGAGCTTAAATGTAAGATTTCGGGATTTTAGTCACGTTGCATCAGCCGCCATATTGAAAATAGAACGGAAATAGTTTTTTACTATACTATGCTAAACCAGAAAAATAAGCATTTTTTGTTGAAAATGGAATTCTCTAAAATTTTTCTTGTTACTTCTGTAGTATTTTCTTGTTTTGTAATTACTTTATTAGAACACGATAGATTCAAAGATAAAAAAATTTTGGAAACGATCATGCTAAACTTGTATGCTTTCTAAAATAAATAATTACCGGAGAACTCTTTGTCACACATAAGTAACAGTTCCAGCCACTGTGGACCTGTGACGTTGGGAATGGTCAACGTGCCACCATAGCATTCTGGCAGGAACTTCGGGCTGATGTATTTATATAGAAGATCTCTGTCGTTACCCATGAAAACTATACGCGAACGCAGCTTCTCTTTGAGCAAGGGTTTGAAGAGTTGGAATACCATATTGAAGATGTATGGCTGATTGATTATGTACAGTCCTTTTAATCGGATCGGTATGCTGTCCTGGAAATGCAAAAACAAATATTTAGAATAAAATACATTCTTCTACCTAGCGTTATTCCGGTTTAACAAACTCTCCAGCCTATAATGTATATATATATATATATACATTACTCAAATTTCGAACTAATGTAATTCTAAACTTTATGTTCACAATCATAAAATCTTTGCCGCCAAATACATAAGGTTTCGTATATTAAAAAATAAAAAAGATAGCTCTTTCCTTTCGTTTTATTTATTTTATTAGAATAAAGATGTTGATCTATTGTAGGTACTAATGAACAGTGTAGAAATCGAGTGTAGTGTATGGTATATTAACAATTAGCGCGGAATCGAGTGCGTGACTGCAACCTAACTCGACGACATGGAAATAATGTCACCTGTCATTCTCTTTTATGACATCATTAAAGCTGCCACCAAAAAAATGGTCGTCGCGTCCAAAACCCGTAGATCCCGTTCTGGTGTTTTTAACTTAATTTATGATATTTGGTTTATTTTGTGAGCTATTTTTATCGAGATGTTCTAAAGGAGTATGATTTAAGTGCATCCGGTGTTGGTGCCGAACAAGGTGTTACGGTATAACTCAACATATTTTCTACTAGCTGTACCCCGCAACAGCGTCCGCGTGATTTCGGTAATTTTGTTAAATTTTGGGGTTTCTGTTTTTTTGTGCGGAACTCTAATGATTTTAAAAACCAAAGTAGCCTATGATACGCCTTCCTTGCAAAAACAGCTATCTACCCGTTAAAGTCCCGTCGAAATTGTTCCAGTTTTTTCGGAGTTTCCCCGAAAAAAAAAACAGACAGACAGACTTATAGACAGACAGACAACCACTTCAATTTTATTAATATGTATGTAGATTTATAGATAAAAGTTCGTCGAATCTCACAGTGGTTTTTTTCCTATAAATTTATTTGTATAAATTTGCATTTATTACACATAAAACATCGTATGGCGATTGACTTACAATAGAGCCACTTTTTCCTTTAAAACTCAAATGACTACAGATGGTTCTGAACGGATACGACTTAGAGAGCTTCGAGGAAAAAAATGCATATTTATTTATTTACGAACGCTCTGGTAGTGCATTTATCTATGGGAGTTAGTGGCGTGGAGAACTAACCTATAAACCATAGACAGCTCGTAGCATTCGCGCAAGTCTTGTTTAATTCCCTTTATTACAGGGAATGTCTAAAAGCAAAAAAAATTGTCTTTATACAAATAAAATGTGTGTTGACCTATCTTAATGAAAGGAAAACAAAATTGGTTGTATGTAAAGTGACGTTGCGGAAGATAATTTTACGTGATGGAGTCGAACGCGGTCGATCATGCCTCTTTATCATTTATACTGCGTTTTCGATAGCATCTTTGGTTCAGGTGGGACGTGACACTTTTTCATTTCCCGCCGCCGTTCATCGATTTATAAGACTTTATCACATCAAAAGGAATAGAAAACTCAAAATAATGATAAAAAAAATAGAAAACGTGCTGATTTGATCGCTTCTTCAGAATACTTCAACTAAGTTTAACAACTACGTCCGCACACCTTTAGGCTGACGTGCTTTATAAATATATTTCATAAACCATTCGGCCAGCGTCACGTTTTATGGAAAATTCATAAAGGAGACTGCTTAATAGGCTTATAGCAGACGAGCCAAAATGCGGACAAGACAACGTCTGCCGCGTCCGCTACTAATAATGTAAATAAGATCTTAGTACCATCACAAATTAGACTACAATGTCTTTTTATGATCAGTAATAATAAGCAAAAAAAGCAAAAAATGAAAAAAAATTGAACACCCTTTTTACTTTCTTGGTTTGCAATTTTGGAATTAAAAAGGCGAAATTCAATATAAGTTTACGTAAGTCCGCGATTGAATAAAAAAGCTGTAAAGACTTTGAACTCGGGCATAATTAAGAGACGCGCTCTAAAAAACCTCAGATGTATTACATTGTTTAATTGCATACATTGCTTTGTTTCTACAAATCAATTTGCAAACAACCTTTGTCATTAATACACTTTTTAATACATAGCAAGATGTAGACTGCAAATACATAAAAATAAACATGATTGAATATGCTCCTCACGTAATATTTATTACGTCTAAAATTCCACTTAACGTAATTGAAGGTAATAAACTTGGGAGGAAAAAATTAACATTGTTGACTTGCATTAATAGATATCTCAATTCGCTGTGACTCTGATGTATTGCGGAGTGTAAAGCCAAATTAACAAATATTTTTCCATTGACGCCGTAACAAATTATCGTACTAACTGGTAATCCAGCAGTTGCTTTAAAGAATACAGACAATAATAGACTTTCTTGTAACTGCATTAAATTTAAAATACTTTGGCAGGGTCTAACTACATGCAAGATTATGTTGAAAATAGACAAAGGATTATAGAATTTGTGGTATCTACATAAAATTGAATATACTGTAACTGGGACAAATACTTGTAAGCTGTAACTAAAAATACACAATGGATTAAAAGCTTTCCTGTAACAGTATAAAATTCAAAATACTTTGGCAGGGTCACAGATAGTCGCAAACTGAAATTAAAATAGATCAGGGATTATAGACTCTTTCGTGTCCACATAAAATTCAAAAGACTTTGACGGACACTATTGCATACTTTAAGATTCAATTGCTATTACAAATATTTAGCACTTTCCTGCATTTACATAGAATTCAAAATAGCTTACCAGGGCTTCTTTTATAAATGTATGCCACGTAGCTTATTGCGCTACAAATAGACACTTCAATTTTATTTCTTTCTTTCGCGGAGATATTATATGATGTAGTTTCATATAAATATCTGATTCATTCATTTTGTAAAGCTGCGACTGAGATATTAAGACCCTCCCCCTTCATGATTCATCTTCCTCTTTCCTGGGCCAATCTCATCCATAACTTCCCCGCAAAGGTATCTAAATTTTCGTGCCACGTTTTCTTAGGCCTGCCGTGTCGTCGGCATCCATTGGTGGGCATCCAGGAAGTCAGGATATTGGCCTACCTTCGCGGGTCTATTCCAGCCACATGCCTAGCCCATTTCCACTTCAAAGCTGAAGTGGAAATGGGCTGACTTCTTCCCTACATCCAATACCCCAATAATGGCACGCAGGGTGGTGTTCCGGACTCTATCAGTTATATTTACACCTATTAGGCTGCGTTCCTGGTTTTTTTTTCTTTTGTTTTTTCATATGCCCCTTGCTACATTAGATAACAAAACTTACACAAATACCAATATCTTCTTGCGAACGTCTCAGGAAAAAATGCTGAAGATCTCTGTTTAGTTTTAGCTCGGATCCAATAAAAAGTGTTTGCGTTTTATTACAACTATAAAAAGTTACACTTTAAACTCGCCGAAATAACGTTTCCTTTTAATTAGCCATTTTAATTAGTTTACTTTGCAAATAGCCCTGTTTTACTCGAGTTTCCTTCTACCTCCGATATGAGGTCATGGGCCGATCAATTAATGGAGGGAAATTAGAAAAGTTGGGACCCAATAAACCTGGGGTTTTATGTTTACTTGTGTATTACTGGGTCTATATACGGTATATTTTATAGTGCAGTGGTTTTATTGTTGTATATAAAAGAAACTGGGATTGTTTCCTTTTATAGCCACGGACTTAGAAATAACTACCAACCTTACTTAACACCACGTAGAATATTGGTGCTTTCTCTGCTCTCCTAATTACATAGAGTAACAAACTTTTTTATGACAAATGAACAATTATTTTTATCTACATGATATACGAGTATATTGCATAACATATCTTTATTTGGTATGTCTTATGACTTTAGAGAAGCGTTATTTTACTCGAACATTGACAGGAAATTTAAGAGAAATCTATCAAAGTGCCATATGCCGTATTCATTTTTTCTATAGACTTTTTCTAGAAGTTGAGTGATATACATACGTAGTTCTAAATGATTTAAATATGTATAAAGACTGTATGTTTTTACTATAAAAGAACTAATAGGCCAGTTGACTATATTTCCGACACTAGTTAATATTGCCTTGTAGTCAATTGAACCTAAAATATAAATAATTCAGCGAAAAATAACATAAGCCAAAACGCTCTCACTGTCATGGCGTCTTGTTTGACGTAACTTCTTGCCAAACAAACAGCTGTACTTGAGTGTGATTAGAGCGTACATTACCAACGACCATTTGGTTTATACCAGAGCCAGACATAGCTTCAATTGAATGATCACTTCAATGATCATGTAGTGTGGCTGGGGACTTTGTGTAGCTGCGCAAAGTTTTGTACGACTTCATATACTAGTCTTCAAGGACAAAAATGTACAAACGCTTTGAGCTATGTCTGGCTCCGCCATGACAATCGGTGACGTCATGCGCTCAAATTGCTGTTCTGTGTTTAATTTAATCAATTTAAATCGATTACAGAATATTAAACATACAGACATATTTTAGTAATTCCAATTTTAGTAATTAAGTTATGTAATATATAAACCTCTGTCAATTACCCAGAACACAAATTTATTAGGATTTCTTTCAGTGGACACAACCCTATTCCTAAACATGTTTAAACAAACTTAAACTTTGTAAAGAAATAATATTCCCAATATCAAATAAACAATATCGCGTGCCAGGTAATTACACTATAAGTCAACCTAAATACGGCTTCCTTAATCCAATTCTAGTACTGCCATTGCTATTTCTTTTACAGCGTTCCTTTTAAACGTGCGCTCTCAATTTGAAGAACTGTTAAGGCATTACAATATAGATTGATCTTTTATAGGAGAAGCCTCAGGAATTTCTCCAGGAATTAACACTCATTTCTTAATTTTCCAGAAATAAGCACACTCATTTATTAAAAGACTGGCAACAATTCTGCGAGTATTCGGGAAGTACTGAAAACCTTTGATAGTAACCTTTTAAGAAATTTGGTCGATGAATCATTTGGTCGTTTTGTCTGATAATATAAAGTATAAATAAACGGCTAAAGAAGGATTCAACTGGGCTTGGCAGCATTTGATACACTACATTGAGTCTCCTTGACACCTCTAACACAATATTTCTTTCTAAAAGTTGAATCTCCTTTCCATAGTTAGTGGCCTGATAATACGATTATCAGTAATTAAATATATCATAAGAAAGGAAACCTAACCTAACTTTTTTCATTTAGAATGGTTTTTTAATTTATGTACTTTAACTAATACTACTAGGATATTATAAATGTCGTTTCAAATATCCTTTACACGTAAATACAAATAAGTAGAATTGAAGTATCTGATTCTAGCCTCGAATAAAATTATTTTACTAGTTCTACTCGGCTCGAGGGATTTTCACAGAATTTTTAAACCTTAACTGATGTTATAGCATAAAATAGGCTAAATCAGTTTGTACAAAAGACGCACAAATAATTAACAAAATTATTTAAACATATAATTAACGGATAACGTAACGTGTTCTGTTAGATCATCCCTGCTCAGTTCGCGAGGCGCGATGTCTTCAACAAGACGGAGTCCTGCCTACAATAACTCTAGTCCTTACGCCTCCTCCGCCGGTAGCCCCCCCGGCTCTCAATTTACACACATCAGCTCGCTCCTTCTACCAACAAGATTTCGAAGGTTTAAAGTTAGCTTATAAAGCTACAGTAAAGGTAAAAAATACTTTTTTTCTTTCAACTAAGCAGTAAACTTATTAAAAATTGCAAAGTAGATGACAAAGGACGTATTTTCTGCTTACACCCAAAACAGTGCCCTTACACCCAAAATTGTTGCACAGATTTTAATTAATGCAAGGTTCTTTTTTAAAAAAAAAAGGATACTGGGTGAAAGTAAAGATCGACTAAGTGTGTATTCCGATATACACTGGGAGCACTGTAAGCTGTGATGTCCACTATGTACACTGTAAAGGTGGTCCTTTTTCGTTTAATATACTGGTTACTGTTTAAAACGGAACGCAGTCCAGTATACTGTTACTTTTTCAAGTTTACAAAATCTCGATTCGTCTTCACTCACGATTTTTTAATAATATAATACTGTTAAATTTAACAGTAAATTTTTTAACAAGAGCCGCTCTGTTTTCAATTGATCACGTGATCAAAGTACTGAGAGCAATGAAGCTCGAAAGCGCCAGTGCTCAGTATAAAAATGGCGATTATTTATGAGGTCATATATTTCATACATTACCATAGGATATTGCGGCAGTATATTGGCAGTGTATAACGGAACGATTTTATCGCCAGTGCTCGTAATGTTTTTGGAACATACCATACATAAAATCGACTTGGTGATTTAAAAAAATTAACCAAAAATTTCTATACCAAAGTAAAATTTTGATACTTTATATTTAACAAGA
>JANCMC010043021.1:139681-243773 GCA_024363005.1 Charaxes varanes | reverse complement strand
TTAAGTAATTGTAACATAAATTTTTACTTTAGAATATTTCGCAGTGTATTTTAATGACTTATTTAACGAAGCGCAAGGGAAAAATGATGACATTGGTGAAAAATTACGAAAATTTGGTTCGAGCGCACAACTAAAAGCAGAGATAGTCAAACGCCGTATAGCGAAAAAGGTATCCTAACCCAATAGTTAATAATATACATAAGTATATGTATAATACCAATTGATTATAACTTAAAATTAGGCGTTGTAGCCATTTTTTTTGTTAGTAAAAATGCCATCAAAATTGGTTAATGTATTCGAATATGACTCTGATCAACTATTAAAGAAAAAAAGGGGTACTAGAAACTTAATGTTACTCGTAATTAGAGGCAACGGCACGCTTGCAGTAATTTTGGTCTGCAGCCGAATTGTACCGGCGCGGCGCGTCCGGGTACCAGTGAATCTTTCTCACAAAAGATCGGCATGAAGTGGCGGCAATGCTGTCACGTCAAGTGATGATATTGTCGTTGTGTTTCGTATGGTTTCCGAGACTTCCCGGTGGCCTAAGCCCCTCTTTAAAGGCCGACAACGCATCTGCGACCTTCTGGCGGAGCAGAAGTCTATGGGCGTCGGTAGTCACTTATGTGAAACCGCCTGCTTGTTTGCCAATTGTACTATGAAAAAAGTAATATGGACTTGAAAAATGGATTTATTAAAAAGCTATTTAGAACTAGACACTTTAATTTCATTTATAATAATAATTTACGTCTATTTACTGTAGAATTTTCGGAATATTAAATTAATAGTGTACAAACACTAGCTATTTAAACCGTCAGTTATTTTCCTACAAACTTTGAGTTTGTTGCAGGACTGTATTAATCACGGGTGGATTCTCACGGGTTATGCCTCAACCGCTTTTGATATGGAACAGTTGGATCGCATGCCCACTCCACCTAATCGGTATATAAAACACGAATCACAATAGTCTAATTTTTATAAAGCTATTTTATTCATTCAGCTACGTAATGTTTGCTTCTTCTTAGATGTAGTTTATTACATTTCTAACATAGTTGTTTAAGCACAAGTTTAAAAAAAAGTATCGTTATAATTTTTAAATACTCATTTTCATACTGTGTATAACAGGCGGCTGTTACCTATAACACAAGCATTAAGTTGTCTACCTTAGGAACAGACGTCCGTGTGTCATAGTCCTGTATATGTTTATTTATTTATCCTGTATAAAGTATCCTCGATAATGCAAACAAACGAACTCTTCAGCTTTATATATTGGACAAATGTATATATAGGTGGACAATAACCTCTAACCTTAATGTTGAACCATTTAAGTTTCAGTGCCGATACCCTTATCTTTTCAGAAAACGCAAACCTATCTTTTATCCTAAAAAATCTCTATATTTTTCGATTTCAAACGAGAGAGATTTAATATGCGTTATTGGACAAAAAAAAGCATTTTTATCGATATTTGAGTGAAACAAACCACCCCGTTGGAAGGTATTTGGTTAATAAAAGCTAAATTAGTATTGAATGAAACCCGAGGTCCATTCAAGCCGTCAGACAAGGAGGCAAGAATAAAAAGAAACAATACCATATCGGATTACCCGAAAGTACCAAAAACGTGGTTTTCTGTCTATAATGCGCTTGCCGTTCTGCAGTTAGACATTTTATAACGTTTGGCGTAATTTGTAAGAGATAGCGATTTGACTCCATGCTCGGTAATAAACATTGTACTTACTTAATATACTATTATTACTTAATATACCAAAAAGCTGGGCTTTGTATGGGCTCACATAGTTTATTATATATTATTGTTTCCATCATATATTTTTTTACAGACAGACATCTAAATATAAAGTTAAATTATAATGTTGAAGCGCAAATTTATAGGCGTGATAGGTTTTCAGTGAAGTGTACCACAAAACTGCTCAGGTCGTGGGATAGCGTTAGGGCTCGCTTCGCCCGCCCTAATAAATATGTGTAATGCTATTTAAATATGTATTTTTTATGTAAGGTGGCTTACATCCATAAGAAACGCCTCATGATAAGCAACCGCTGCAGCTGTAGTCTGGTCTCGCTTGCAAACTCATGATAGTCACATGCGCTCGTCCACCGCTAGCTCTTGCATCCCCAAACATCACTAGGAACACAACACATCATATAAAGTATTTTTAGCAGCAGTTTCTTGTAGGGTAGAGGCACTAAGCTCGATGATCTTAAATATTTTATATTATAAAAATAAATATCTAACTTATGGCACTACATAAACTTGATTCTTCTTTATATATTGACCCTGTCATTGGCAGATTTTTTTAAATTATATGACCCTGACATATAAAATAAAATAAAACCTCATATAATATATATGACACGAAACCATACGAAGATAAAGCTGACACACTAAATACTTCTTTCAAAGTTTTTTTGTTTAATTGCTCTACATTAATCTCTACTATATATTAGCAGACTAAATTTGAAATGAACGAATTTTTATGAGGTATGATCGTCTAAAATGTATTTCCCCCTTCGTGCAGGAAAATGCTCTTTTTTTAATAAAATGTTGTCTACGTTCTATATAACGTGTATGTATTTTAATTAATTATTAATTTCATTATTAGGGGTTGAAATTTTACGATTTATATATACTGTAAAGTTAAAGATACTCTGTCCGCTTATGCCTTGGGCCGTCGTAACGCAATACTTTACAGATTTGCGAGCCGTACCCTAATTTCGCAGCTCGTTAACCAATCCTTAGTCCTTTTGCAACAAGCAAAGGACGCTCCGATGGCTGCGCTGCTCTTATTGTGGTCATCTGTAGCGTGAACGCGGGTATCGGTTACCGTAATTATAATATTGGTTGCACGTTTAAAAACCGCCGCGGAAACGCATGATTGGGTTACACGGTGAATCTGCCAACGTTTTAGGGCCCAAACATACGTTAGAGATTTCTAGAAAATTTAGGGCACAAACACACTTTTAACATATAATCAAAAGAAATCTGAATACAAATACTTAAAATAACTGTCCAACGTTTTAGGGCTGAAACATACGTTATTAATTTGTAGAAAATTTAGGGCACAAACACACTTTTAACATATCTTCAAAAGAAATCTGAATAGAAATATTAGGCTATCTCTTATATACACATCATCGTTATTGTTTCTATATTAAATTTAAACAATTTGCATACAGTTTAATATGTTTATACGGTAAATTACTTATAATATGTAACATTAGTTTTTAGAAATTCGTAGTCCTACAAGAAACCCATATAGTTTCGGTATATCCGTCCTTCCATTTGTACGGTTGTCACCCCTAGGTTTTCCAAGCTATTAGACGTAGAGACTTGAAATTTTCCATTTTGATAGAACATGTTAAAACTCATTAGGAAAATAATTTGAGCCAAATCGAACAACAACTTTCAAAGTTTTTTTTTTTAAAAGAATATTAGGAATACTTTTTAGGTATGTCTAATATCCCCCTTTTCCCCTCCTACTAAGCTTAAATTAAAAGCTTTTTATATAATCGCATATTGAGGAATAATCATATCCCCACAAACTCATGAGAAGTTTTTGGATATGAAATTATATACACAGAACTTGCTGTATAATTGAATAAATAAATAAATAAAAAAAAAAAAAAATAAAAAAAAAAAAAAAAATAGATACGGAACCCTTCTTTATAAACGTGTCACACACTCTTGGCCACTTTATATTTTAACCGCTACGTACAATTCGTGTTCTGCTTTTTGAAATAAACATATTTAATAGCTCAAACAGTACCTATGTTTAGTATCTCAATTCTTACATTATGTTTAAGAGACATAAGGTAATGTACAGACATTAAACGACTGCGTAGGTTTTAACAATGTTGACTGTAGTCAAGGAAAGCGTGGGCGGATTTTGTACCTCTTTTATTAGTGAGACAGACTCTGCTAATTTGATGATTTTACATTTAACCACACTTGTATAGTCGATCAAGAAAGTGCTTTAGCATTTTGGATGACAGTTCATTTTACTTTAAGACAGTCATGACTTAAAGTAAATTCTGCTAAGGGCTATTGTCAGAAATTAACGTAATTCACAACAAGCAAAAATGAGCCTTTTAACTAATTGACGTGCAAACCACATTCGACCTTAGCGTGGTAAACCAATTTCTTGGTCGACTGTACATTACCAACATACTAAAATCAATACTTAATGGCAGTTTTTATTTGCAACACAGCCTCAATATCTCAAAGGTGGAAGGGTGGACTGAGACGGAACGGTACTTGGTAGGCACTAATCCGGGAGTTACGAGGCTACTGGTACTTACTTAAAACACCAGCCTTTTGTTGATTTGGATGCCTAATTAAAATCTAAAATGCCTCTATATTTTTAACTAGTTATTACTCGTGACTTTGTCAGCATAAAATTAGGTGAAAAATTTTAACGTGATGATATATAGCTTATTGCCTTCCTCGATAAATGGGCTATCTAACACTGAAAGAATTTTTCAAATCGGACCAGTAGTTCCTGAGATTAGCGCGTTTAAGTGAACAAACAAACTATTCAGCTTAATATATTAGTTAGATATACATAGAAATATATACTTAATCGCTTGGAAAAATTAATCTGTCAATTTTGGTGTACTGAAGAAGAAAAACTAATTTTCTTTAGCTAGAACGTCTGCCATTAGTCTTAGGCTCTTCTTAACAACTCTTTCTTTCGAAAATATAGTAAAATGAAGATACATCTTCCCCATTCTCTTCCCCATTCTTCCCCATCGACCCAATTCGGCTTCAGACCAAAAGGACTCCAAACGTAGCACTACCTTTAATTAGAAAGACAGGAGCATCTTCGTTCCTTGCCATAGAAGGAATGAAGAAGGTAAGACCATGTTAATTTGCTTTTTACTCGAAAAAGGATAAAACATATATACGTAGGTATTAGAAACAGTTTGTTCTTATAACCTACGTCATCATTATATACACTGACATATATTATATAGCTGATGATTAAATCATTTGTTCTTCGGTGGCCGTCATCATATTGGTATCTATTGTGATTATAACAATGGTATGTTCGTAGTGCAAAGTCAATGATTCTGAGATAACTTCTCACTAGGGTTGCCTATCGTTAATTAATATATTTATTATAAATATATATAATTTTTGTGAAGGTCTTCTTAAATTCAAAATAAAATTTCAACCCAAATCTACATTATGTAGTTATCAGTTACCAAAAGCTTTTCTTCACTTATTACATATTACTAAATAAATTGTTCATGGAATGATTACTATAGTTTTTATAAAGTGAGAGAGTAGTATTAGAACAATTTATATTACGTTTTCTTTACTTACGTACAATATGTGAGAAAAGAATTTATGGTCGTTTCAAAAAAGCCTGAAAGTGAAAAAAACATGCAATCCCCTTCGTTATAAATTAAACATTTAAAAGCAACACAAAACTGTTTATTAAAATACCGCAAGCGGTACCATTTTACGAAAAATGCGCGGGGTGAGGAGTTAGAAATTTGCCACGAATACAGTTTATATAGAGAGAAGTGTGCGAATGCTAATATCTTTATAAAATATGCATTATTAATATTTTAAGTTATTAAAATAAAACCTCACGCACATCAATGCCAAACGATTTACACACACATGTATACATGTTATAAGACTGTGTCAAAGCGCAGTCACGACGACCGTATGTGTGACAATTTCAACAACGACGCTGTACAAAGACTCAAAATGTTGTGTAATTTAAAGCTATACTATACATATAGTTCGCTAATCTAAAGATTTGTTTCCAAATTTTGTCTTCCAGGCGATTCCTAGTTTGATTATTGTCTATAGGAATTTTGCGTTTACTCCCAAAGAATCTATTTTCGTGTATTAAACCCCGGATGTGAAAAATTATGGGAAGTAAAATCGGCAATGCTGTCACGTCTAGTGATGGTGTTGTTGTCGCGTTTCGTTCGGTTTGTGAGACTTCCCGGTGGCCTAAACTAGTCATTAAGGGCTGGCAGCGCATCTGCTGGCCTTCTGGTCGTGCAGATTTCCATGGGCGCCGGTGGGCACTTCGGTGCCTGCTGCCTGCTCGTCTGCCCCCTTGTAACATAAAAAAAAAAAAAACTTCAAATAAATAAATTAAACTTACTATCTGGATAACCGTCTTCTTGACTGCCCAAGAAACTGAGATTCGTGATGGCAGATGTACTCAAAAAGTCACCCAGGTTGCCGAGAGTTACTCTAGTGCCATTTATATAGCCAGACTTTAATTTCTTCATGGTGGTTATCATTGCCATCGGTATTTTACCTTGATCTAAAACCACACATATTTAAAAACTCTCTAGAAAACAGTTTAGCCTAGCAAAATAAGCAAAACATGAAACAAACAAAAGCTAAATATAATAAAATATAATCAACTTCATTTAGATAGTTAATTTTAAGAAAAACTTATAGGCTTCATGCTCTGTTACTCGGGACAATCAAATTAAAAGTTAAAAATCTCCAAAGCACTCATTTAAAAAACTTTACCTTGATAATACAAAGCATATCTGTCAAAAATATGTAAAAAAAAAATGATCTCTTTAATTTCACATAAAAAGGACCTACTACTTCTTTTATTCATAATTCATTTCATACAAAATTAAACAATAGGTAATACATATTTTTTAAATTTTGAAACGTTAATCAGCACATCAGGTAAATTTAAACAGAAATTAGAAGATAAATAAGGAAAAATTTTACGGCGCGTATAACGAATAATACGATGTCATAAGCTCACAAATACTCGAGCATAATTGACAATTATCTAGACATGTTACCACGTAGATGATTTCTTTTCTTAACTAAAATGCTGTATTATAATATATGCAGAGATCGTCAACCTTTTGGCAGGCAAGGGCCACATTTGTAAAAAAGTGTCTTGCTTATCTATTTATGTACATAGACAGACCGCGAGTGCTAATAATTAAGAGCCCGTATAGGTTAGAAGCTTTTCGAGCACGCCGTAAAAATTTTCTATATTTGTGTTATATTTGAAGGATAGTCAATTTTCAAGTGTCATTTACCTAAAAGGTATTGAGTAGCTAATAACGTGATGGTGGGTCTCCCCAGCATCTGTTTCCAGCTCATACCGAGGAAAGCGACGTTCGCCGTGAACGTGCTTGCGAGCAGAGCCGGGTCACGGGTCATGTAGTATTCTTCATAGTCGAAATTCTATGCCATGCGGGGAGTTACCATGTATCATTTAAACCGTCATATGACGAATTTGTAAACACGTGGCCAAATTATATGCCAGGGGTGGCCAACCTCTTCTTTGAATTACTTGCGGCTCTTGACGTATGTACCCGAGTTTACTATTCTTTTCAAATATATTTTTGCATATCTTTTAAAAAATCTCGAGAAAACGTTCAAATTTTGAAAAAATGGAACGCTCCATCAAAGCGGTTGGTCACCCCTGGTATATAGAAAATAATGCAATCGTAAGTTTTATTTAGTAACAAGTGTTAGTGGGGATATGTAATGAGCAGGAATTCGCCAACTGTTTACTAACAATCAGTCAGTAAATTGATCTCTGTGTATGCAAAGTCAATAAAATTAAACTTTTATTATATACTTGTGGTGAGTTGCATATGGTAACACAAGCAAGCAAAAGGCCATATAATAAATTATAAAAAAATACCTAAATACATTTGATTCAACGTCAAGACAATAAGCGGTCTCCCGAGGAGGTTTTGCCATGAAGACTTCAAGAAATAAATCTCAGCCTTTAGCATATCAATCATCAATTCATAATCGGAAGCAATGTAGAAACGCTTCATGTCAGAAAACTATTAAATCAAAGAGAGTAAAACAATACAAAATAGGATAACGAGGTAGTGTTTGGGATACAATCTTATATATAAAATTCTCGTGTCACAATGTTAGTTACCGTGCTCCTCTTGAAACGGCTTGACCGATTTTTATGAAATTTTATACGCATATTCAATAGGTCTGAGTATCGGATACTAGCTATTTTTCATAATCCTAAATGATAAGGGTGCCCCACATAGATAAGCTAAGGGGTCACCTAAAAATAGCGTCACGCGAATTTTATTATTCTTTAACTCCTAGTACTTGTCACAGGATTTCACATTTACTAAACATAAAATAATCAGAAAAACCGCAATGTGACATCACATAATTAAAGAAAACCGCAGTTTCTTTCATTTAAAAAAGTTGAAATTTTGGTATGCGACATCCCCCTTGCCCGTTGTCAAACAATGTCACATTTTGGTGATACTAATTAAACCAATTTCAATAATTTTTTTATATAATATATAAATGGTTAAATGGTGTAATGCTGATGGGGTTCGGAGTAAGCTCCAGTCGAGCATCGAAGCCGGCACACATAATTTTGTCACATCAAAGGGGGAGTGGGTTTTGAACATGTGACAATCTGTTACATTGTCGGGGGGGGCAAAAATCGTGAAATTCTAGTGAACTAATTTTGGGTTTAAGTACGGCTAACCAATGTTAACAAAATATAGCTGGTATTTTTTTTATCAATCATAATTTTTTTTACATTACTTCCATGTTTACGCAACAAACTTAAATCCTGTATTGATAAAAACTAAAGATCGCATCAAAATGGTATCATCAGTCGCAAACATAGGAGCAGATGTACTTTTATTTTTATAGCTATGCATATTATTCTTTTATATCCTCTACGGTGTATCACTTTTTCAAAACAACTTTGTCTTTTATAGTTTTTGGTATTGAATTGTCTATTATTGAAAAACATCATAAATTTTTATTATGTCGCATATGTTTATTTTAAAATGGCGCTATAAATTATGAATTCTATAGGACATTGACACAAAGCAATCATAATAAAATGAGTAATGGACTAGCTAGCCTCCTGGATTTACACGTTTGAAGTAGGACTACAATTATTTATGCTATGCTCTATACCAGGGGTCACCAACGTGCGACTCGCGTGCCTCATGCTTTATATCTAAGGCACCTAATGTCGGTGCCAGACATAGCTCAAAGTGTTTGTACATATTCGCCCTTGAAGACTACAAAGTTCTACAAAACTGCGCAGCTACACAAAAGTCCCCGGCCATATTACATGATCATTTAAATGAAGCTATCTCTGGCGCCGGTATAAGAATATTTTTTTAAAAGAGTGGCTAACGGGTTCCTTGCTGATTCTTTTGTGGTTCCACTTTTCTACACCAGTGGTAGCTTTTATAATATGTGACGATTCAAAAGAGCTTGTAACAGTCTATTTGAATCAAACATATTTTGATTTCATTTTATATAAAAATGAAAAACGAAACTATAACTTCTTCCATTCTAAATTTAATGTCATCTTAGTTTTAAGTGTTGCACTTAAAAAATAAAATAGGTTTTTTTTTATTGTTACTTAAATAATAAAGAACGAAAGGTAATTATGCAATGTGGTTACTTTTCCTAAAAATGCTTTTTTTTTCTCGAAGTTGTGTTTGGTCTCTAATGAGTGATATAATCCATGGCGGGAGGTTGATATTTTTTCAGTCGTAAAGTTATTGAGCTATCAATGCTACAATAGGGCCCTTTGGAGCATTTAGACTTTAATGTTAACTTTACACACACAAATTTAAATTCAAATGATATTTTTACAAGCTCTTTTGAATCGTCGTAAAAAGCTACAGATATACACGCATTATAATTGGAAACCTTTACAACAAAAAAATGTCAACCCCCCCCCCCCCGCAAACAATAACAATAATAAATATATATGATTTTTTGGAGAAAGTACGGAACAAAAAATTACACTTAACGTAATGTCAAGTGCAACTAGCAATTTGGAAGTTTTTACGTTCACTATTTTATAAAGAAAAAAAATATACAGGAACTCTTTTGTTCCTAGGAAATAAATATATTTGACGATAATTGCTACCTTAAAAATGATAATTAAACCACTATAAAAGTAAGTAACTCATCGAATTTAATTAGTTTTACCTCTAATATTCTTCCGGTTATTAAATATTAATGGTGCTTTAAGGAAGATCATATTTAAGTTTTTATAATACCGGAGCCAGACATAGTTTCACTTGAATGATCATTTCAATGATGATGTAGTGTGGCCGGGTACTTTGTGTAGCTGCGCAAAGTTTTTTAGAACTTTGTAGTCTTCAAGGACAAAAATTTATAAACAGTGAGCTATGTCTGGCTTCGGCATAAAACAAAGTAAATAAATTAATATTAGACAGGCCCGTTGGCGCAGTGAGCTGTGACCCAGCCTTCCGCTCCGGGGGTCGTGGTTTGATTCCCGCCTCGAGTCTGGGTGTATTATCTATATATGTATGTATTTATATATTTGTACAAAAATAATACGGATAACAAGCGTGTGTTACCTATAACGCCGGTTTTAAGTTGTCTACCTTAGGAACAGACGTCCGTGTGTCATATAGTCATGTATATATTTATTTATTTATTTTGCTAAAAGGCATTTGAGTCGATCACTAGGTAAAGTAGCCCTTACCGCGGCCGGGTGATAGATGAGTGACCAATTCTAAGACAAGTTTTCAAATATCCGACCTTCTCCGTGTTTCGGAAGACACGTAAAATGGTGGGTCCCGATTAATGTCACTGAGTGATATTAGTTGTGAGATGGTGGGGTTTCCGGGGATGACGTCACACGTCAGTCGGTCATCATAACTCGCTCTACAGACACATTCTCTGTAATGTAAACGGACCAACAGTGCTTATAATACTTGAGAACATTATAAAGCTATTTTTTCAAAATTTAGCGTCAAACCTATTCTAAGCAGAAAACCGCAGTCGGAATAAGTAACATAGTTAACATAAAAAATTCGCAAACAAACTTTCATTTCTCTATTTGAACATGCACGCCAGACGTATCAAAGCAATATGTGGTTTGTTTTAGTTTTTTCCCACATTTACGTATGCATGCTTCCTAAACCTTAATTTTCATTAAAACTGGGTCATCAAAATGCACACGCTAATTCCCTGTTTGTAGTCGTACAATTTCGTGTATGCACGTTTAAAGAAGTATGTGGTAATATTTCTATCGTGTGGTTGCAATACCTATATGGTTATTATGTTGTTTAAATAGGTATATGTAACAATAGCGGACCCGGCAGACGCTGTCCTGCCCGAACGTTTGGTTACTTACTATGCTACATGCTATTATCCTGTAATATTGTCCCCGTTCCCGTTTCCTTTCCCGTTCCCGTTTCCTTTCCCGTTCCCGTTTCCTTTCCCGTTCCCGTTCCATAATGTGGCATTAATGGCCTAAACACGAAAAATAGATATATGCTGTGCCGGACTTTTTTGTAGAACTATTTAAGATAAATATTTCCTTCATACACTACATACGTGTAACTCTACGGTTTTTGGAGCGCACGCCACAATAGCTCGCGGATGGCAGAATTTTCTCCTACTTACTTGACATTTATCGTTATACTTTGGACAATTCAGACAATATCTTTATAATTTATAGTCTATGTGTTATTCCGCTTATAAACTATATTAATTATATATTAATGTCAAGTTTTGTTAAATTCCATTCAACATATTTTTCCGTGAAAGAGCGTCAAACATACATCCATATATCCATGTGTACGAACATTCGCGTTTATAATATTAGTAGGATTAATGAGAATTATTGATGCATTAATCAATCGGAGCCTCTGATGGTTGAATTTAAAGTTAATTTTACAAATAACTCTAATAAATAACTCCATTGTGCATGCGAGAATAAGTTTCTTTAACAAAATCCCAGATGCCATATTAAATTTGTCTATCGTTAAATTAAAAAAAAAAATGTAAAAAAACACGCTATAAAGATAAAACTGTTTTGAGGCGAGTCGCTCCAGCTATTTAATTTATAGTCAACATGCATGAATGTATGAAACTCATTTCTGTAAAAACTATTTAAAAAAAAGTGGCTAACCAGTCTCTTGCTGATTCTACTCGTGGCCCGACTCTTCCGAATCAGTGGTAGGTTTTTATAATATTTAACGATTCAAAACAGCTCGTAAAACTCTAATTGAATAAAATATCATTTGAATTTGATTCATTTGTGTGTGAGTTTGTTTGACTTGTTTTTAGTTTGCATTAAAAGATTGTGACAAACAACTTACTTTGAAATTTCCTATCATTGAATTTGACTGATGCTTGTAACGAATAAGTGTGGCGAGAAATAGACTGGATTTGATTTTGACATGCCTAACTTTTTTGTTTACGTAATTGTCTTTACAGCATTTGAAGAAGCATAAACGTAAATTCTTTGTTTCTCCAATGATTAGAAATATGTGCACACACGTTGAGTAGGCCTGTTGTTTCACCAATTCGCCAGACGCCGTGTGAGTCACCATTACTTTTAGTGCCCCGGTCTATTCTAAACACCGACAGCGGTAATGGATCTAATCCTTGACGGAAACCAGACTTCGAAACGTTTTATTAACAACAAAACAACATCATCATACCGGGTCTTGATGTATTAATATTATTAGAAATCATTTTTCCTTCAGTGTATATGAGGATATTGCAATTACTAGAGATCGCCGGCTGGTCGGAATTCGCCCACAAACCTTTTCGTGTTCAACTACATAAAGTATTCTATTAACAGAAAAATAAAATTTGACATTTAATATAACATACGGTTGTCGCTTGACTCTTTGACATCAATACATGTGTGTGTAAATGGTGTGTTAATCATTTAGCATTGGTGTGCGTGTGATTTCATTTTAATAATTTAATATAAAATAGCATATTATAAAAAAATATTAGCATTCGCACGCCTTCCTCTGTACGAACTACAATTGCGCCAAATGTTATACTATTTTCGTAAAATGGTATCTAAAGTTTTCGCTTCACGTATTAATACATAACATATGACGCGAGTTTTTTAAAAAAATATGCCTAATATTCCCCTTCTACTAAGCGTTAATTAAGTGTGTGTTAGGAGTGGATACCTAACGAACCAGGCACCTTAGGAATTATAGTCCATCCCGCCTACCGTTCAGCCATTGAGGCGCGCAAATAAAAAAAAATCAATGATTAGTTTAATGGCCGTCAATTAATAATCAATCACTCAATGGAGTCAACATTCGATTAATCTTTTAATAAATTAAGTAATGGTCTCTGTCACCGCTTGCTATGCAACTGTCTGATAACAAGGTCGATAATAACGTGTCATTGCCAAAGAGTTTCTATAAAAATATTTAGGATACATTAATTTATCGGCTAGATAAATTATTGATTTTGATTATTTTTAAAGAACACCAATATAGATACTTATGTGTAATTTCTGTTTCCTCTCCATAGAGTCTAGAGACCCAGAGTTTATAAGGTTTCAATTTCGTTGTCTATATTCAAACATTTGACCTCATTTAAATCACAAGCAAAATGTATCTTGAGAAAGTACTTTGTAATAGGTATCATCTTTAGGTATAGGAGGTATATAATATTGTTTTCCATTTTAGTTATAGATTGTTTTGTAGTTAGTATTAACTTCAGTAATGTTTTTAATGCATGCTGCGGTCATTTCAAGTAGGTTACAATCACTGGAATGTTAAAAACCATTGTTTAAAGTAATTATGTATTGATTTGTAACCAGTTTAATGACCCAAATAAAAAAAAAAATAAAAAAAACCACATTTCAATCATCTAGTCCGCTGTATAGTCGACCGAGAAATTGGTTTGCCACGCTAAGGTTGAATGTCGTTTGCACGTCAATTGGTTAAAAGGCTAATTTTTGCTTTATGCATTACGTTAATTGTTAACAATAGCCCTACCGTTAGCAAAATTTTCTTTAACTAGGAGGTGTCATCCAAAACGGTAAAGCACTTTCTTGGTCGACTATACATTTTGTAGTGTGAAAATAGGCCATAGGCGACATAATTTGGAAAGTGAGTCGTTTTATATTTAACCAGTTGATAGCACATTAAACGGTTTAAGTCTGGGGCCGTACGTTACGACCGCCTCCGTATGGCGCGATGCTTCTTAGCATTCACAACGGCTAGTACTCACCCAGCGGCAGTGGAATGGATATTGAATAAACATGGCGCGGGCGTAATTTCTAACGCTCTGTTCTCTAGCGGTGGATATCGCTTTAATTATCGCCGAGATGTCGTGAATTATTAGCATTCATTGCAGTATTCGTTTAGTGAAAGACGACAGTTATTATGAATCTCACGTGAGTCAAAAAATGACTCTTAACTAAACAAAACATAACTGGAATAATACTGTCCTGCCCGAACGTTGGGTTACATACTATTTACCACATTCTATTATCCTGTAATATTGTCCCCGTTCCCTCCCGTGCCGTAACAGTTAACTATTTTGGCGTTAATTGATTAAACATGAAAAAAAGACATACTTATTCGAGGGCTTTTTTGTAGAACTATTTAGGATAAACATTTCCTTCATACGCTATTTACGCGCACGCCAAAATTCGCAGATAGCAGAATTTTCTCCTACTTACTTAGCATTTATCGTTATATTTTGGATAATGCACACAATATCTTTTTAAATTAATAGTCTATGTGTTATTCTGGTGTATAAACTATACTATTATAGAGTTTTATGAAAATCCATTCAGTAGTTTTTCCATGAAAGAGCTTCAAACATACATCCATACATCCATGTGTACAAACTTTCGCGTTTATAATATTAGTTCTTATTTCTTTTACGAGGGAACTCATGGCAGTTTCGACATGAGTTTTAGTAGATTGTTGGTGAATGTACTGGAACAAGCCCCTGTTCCCAATTTCACCGCATGTAAATTAGCCATGCAACCGTTTGTTAAACTAATTTGTGAATTGCGAGTTCATCATTCAGTTTATATCATACTATGTAACTGTTTCCCGCGTCTTCGTCTGCATAAAATTAAACTCGCAAGAGCCCTTACACTTCCTTAATCCCTTAAAATTCCTTTGGTCTTATCGAAAAATCCGCTCATAGCGGATATGTACTAACTATAAACTAGGTACTTCTACCTGCCTGGCAAATTTCATCTTTATACGTCTCGCGGTTTTCTATATATCGTGTTTGATGCGACTTTCGATTTGTGTATATAGATATGATACTTTTCGCAATAAAAAAAAAACAAACAGTAACCTTTTGCAGTCTTTGGTCTGTGTCATCGAGCCGCTGTCTGGTGTCGTGAAGTGACCTTTCGAGGTCGGACATCTTCTCGGTCTGCGCTGCAATCTGCTCCGACAGCACCTGAACTTGAAGCTGTAAGCTCTCCTTGTCGGCTTCGAGTCGCCGGACGCGGTCTTCTGCATCATTCTGAAATTTTAATTACGATATTAGCAACGTAGTAACGTTCATTAACTTTTAGAGTTCCTTAGTCTTATTAGGAATTATAGTTTTAAGCCGTCCTTCCGTCTGTCCACCCGCAAGGCAAGGAGATACGCCCTTCTTTTTCTCTATTTGTTTAGAGGCTTTTATACATTTATGTATATGCCAGCCTCGTATTTAAACAAAAAACATTTGAACAAATAGTTAAAATTAAATATATTGTATTTGTATCAAATCGTAGGAACCTTATGACCATGAACAATATCAGAGCAGATACGACCTTGAAGTTGGATTTCCATACTTCGTCATATTGATATGACATGCTAAAAACTCACTAGGAAAATTATTTGAGCGGGATAACCTCTTTTGAAGCTATTAAACAAATACCTCTATTGCCTATCAGATACGGAACCCTTCTATATAATCGTGTCACGACACGCTCTTTGCCCCTTTATTATGCTTCTTGTTAAAAACATAACTCTAGTCCTAATAAACAGTATAACGGGTGTGAGTTTTTTGAATTTTAGTTATAATCACTAAAAGAATTAATATGAAATTTTACATATACATTATCAGAGATACAGGAAAGGCCATAACGACATAACATCTTTCATCGAGGAAAATGTAAAGTTGTCGAGAGATATTATGTCAGAAAGATTGGAGCTGTAATTCATGTAGATTATATCATTCAAAAGTTATCTTGTAACTAGAGTTTTCAACACAATTTATATATTAGTTAAGTTTATATTTTAAGAAACTAATGTATGCGACTCGTCGGCGACATCTCCCATACAAACCTCGGTGGTTTTACCGTGCTATTTGATCAGTATGATTGTAATATGTTTCGTTAAAAAGTTAAATAAATAAATAAAGAAAATAATAACGCACATTTTCCCTAACCAAATAATAAACATTATTAACGAAATAGTCGTATTGAGTAAATGTTAATGAACAATACAACTAATATTTACTCAATACGAGTTAAATACTCGCTATGAAAGTAATTCAGGGGGCCTAGCACGAACTTTTCCAACCGAAGTAATTCCATGAGTCGACTTTACTTATGACGGCAATGTTCGTGCTAGGCTCACAGCGGACCCTTCTTAGCGTCAACGCGGGTTGTATCAACATTGATTAAAAGCGTGACACGATCATTTTCATCCTAAGTAGAGTCGACTCGTCGACTTACTTTGTGTTGGAAAAGTCTCTGTTAGGCCACGCTTATTGGTTTACTTTCGAAAATATATTGCTTACAATATGTACATTTGTATAAGTACGGTACCAACAAATATCTTCTCTCTTCAAAAGGTTTATTATAATACTCATTAACAGAATTTCATGTTACATAAATTCCACTATATCGCTTTGCAAATATTCATACAAACCTTGTAAGAGAACACGTACGCGAACAAACGGTATTGCATAATAGAAGCGTTATTTTGTTAAACACAGGTCTTAGCGGGCGCAAAAAAATTGTGTCTTGTTAATATAAAATCTATGAATACCACATTAACAAAGGCACGTCATAAGCAAGGCTCGTCTAAAAAAAATTTAAACAAATAATTATCCCTTAAAATGTTATATATGATTGTTTTCATATATAATATCGTACCTTGTATGTTCTAGGTGGTACGGGCAGAGACGGGTGAGACGGCCAAGAACGTTCATGCATACAGCAGGGGGGAGGAACAGGTGGGCCGTGGCACCAGCACATCGGTGGAGGTGGCGGCCACCATCCCCCTTCTGGCCAACGAAAATGCTCATACGAATTCCATCGACGTTGTAAGTCGGGAGGTGTTTCCTCATTCCTAGAGGAACCTCGTGACCGCGGCGAGGCGCGTACACTCGACGGATGCTGTGGTGGTTTTGTTGACAGCGACGACCTTGTTTTCCTATCACGGTCATTGCGATCACCGGTCGTACGTCTCCTACGATCTAGACTAGCATTCGTTGAAAATTCATCAACGCGGGAAGCCATCATAGGCGCTTCGGTCGAATTATCCATCATGTCTCCACTTGGCATCCATTTAAAATCATTGTCACAATGTACCGAATTATCCAATTGCCTACTAGGTGTCAATGTCTGATAGTCTGCAACACCGCTACCGGTTTCATATTCATGTTCCTCAGAGTCATCTTCTGATGTGGAACTATCAGTATCAGAAGAATCGGCTCTTGTGGGTATTCCAGCGCGTTCCGTCCAAGTCGTACATTTCAGAGTAGTTTCCTCAGGACTATCCGATTCACCGCCTGTCACGAGAGTTACAAATATTTAATTCCAATTTACGGGAAGCCTCACTAACGACATTGTTTATCAACGTACCCATTGGTGAGTATATAAGGCACGTAAAACAGTGGTACCCGATTAATGTCACTTTGTGATATTAATCGTAAGGTTGTAGAGATCGTGGGGGTTCAGAGGATGATGACGTCAGATGGCAATCGGTTATCTTAACTCGCCCCGCAGCCAAAATCCTCTGCAATCTAAGCGGACCCTGGTACTTAACCGGGATAACGCTAGCAAGATGAGGATGATGAATAGTTCGTGTAACTAGGCTCGAAACATTATGGCAGTATCATATATAAAAATATACTACCATTGAACGGTACGTTTTCAAATTCTATTTCCCATATATCTCGCGACGTCACGTTGATTGATTGATTGTCAACCCACCCTTCAACTGATACAAAGAAATAAGGATTTATGGTCCTGTTATTTAATGTATCGCATGTGTCACGTGAAGTGATCCGTTAAACAGTTTAAAGCCCAAAATATGGGTCACACATGAAGTGCTGTCATTTGAGCGTGGGGTTCCAAGTGACAGCTTCTTCTTCATTGTTATCACTTAAGGGATTAAAAACTAGTTTTTGCATAAGGATTAATATCATGTTTATAAAAACACCTTCACAAATAATGTATTATTTTAGAAAAAATAATTATTTAACATAAAAAACGTTATAGTCAGTCAACCTTAAAAGATAGACATATGTTGTTACGAACTTTTATTTAAAACTTTTAAAGGGGAACAATTCTGTCATACATGATTTTTGCGAAATTTTAACCATTTACGCAGCGCACGCAACGGAAATTCTCAAAAGGGAAAAAGAACCGCCGATTTTAAAACATTCTTCATCGGTGCTCCCCTCCTAGTGGTTTTAGCATGATGATATATAGCCTATAGCCTTCCTCGATAAATGGGCTATCTAACGCTGAAAGAATTTTTCAAATCGGACCAGTAGTTTCTGAGATTAGCGCGTTCAAGCAAACAAACAAACTCTTCAGTTTTATATATCAGAACAGATATAGATTATACCCCTCGACCTAGCTTATTGAATATTAGATTAACGCCTTATACACTGATGGTAAATGTATTAATCCAATAAGTCCCTCAGCCGTTACGGAAAAATAAGGTACGTTATTACGTTAAGTGACAAAAAAGACCTCATTTTTCTTATCAAAGTACGATCCTGAGTAAACAGGATAATTTTATTGAGCCTTGCATGATATTTATTTTCTTATTACACTTATGTGTGTGTCTTGTGTGATATTTATATTCTATGTGTATTTTTGGACTTAATTTGATGGCTCTTTTCATGCGAACGGAATATGTCTCGAGGAAATAAGAACATTAAATGTGGCTAAGGGAAGCCATGAATACTTTGATTAAGGTTGATTAGAGGGCAGGAAATATAAGCAACGTTTCCTTTGCGGTAAACCTGAATGAATAAACATGATTACTTGTTATGTGTGTCTATCAAAAGGACTTTGTTAAGTGACTGATAGAATTAGGAGTTACTTTGCGGCGACATAATGTGACAATACTAACAGTCAAATTGATGTTGACTTGTATTATAAGGTGATAATTGTAAGTTTATTCATTGGTTTGTTACGTTATATATTTTTTTTCAACTGCGCAATAATCTCATCATTAATTACTAAAAAACCGATCGAAAACAGTGCGGAAGGTTGTATGAAACCTCATTGTTTTGTAGGTTTTCATTAATGTATTGTTTTTTATTTTCATAACAATTTACCGCAGAGGTTAAATGTTTCCCATTCAGTTTCATATAAAATGTACGCATTGGAACAAAAAGACAAAGGCTGAAAATAAAAATCGGCTGAATGAATTCGAAATAGAAACAGATGGCGCGCATTCTATATCACTGTAAAACTTTTATACTATATATGTAGCAAGAAAAGTTTAAAAAATGGAAATAGATAGCGTTGTACTTTAAAGTAGACTACGCACCTTGTTGAAGTGCGTAATTAATGCACTCTTATTAATTTGGTATCAAAATGGTTTATGTGCAATTTTTTAAGTGGCAACTTAATTGGTGTATTGTTTATTTTTATATTCTAGTTATATAAGATTTGTTTACTGTTTGTGCCCTAATAAAATAAAATAAAAAAAGAAATAAATAAAAAAATAGCACTCGTGCATTAATGACTCACTTTGTGCTCGGTGCAATAATCTACTATTTACGACTCAATCGATCATCACGAAATTTTGCAGACACGACGTCAAATGATGATCACCGCCCTCAATATTTTTTTTTAAAGAATATTATAAAGTTAGTTAGTTAGTTAGTTATGTCTAATATTCCCTTTTTCCCCAGGAGGGTTAGTAGGAACTAAGCTTAAATTAAAAGCATGTGTTAGGCATGGGTGCGACAATACCCCAACGGCGGTGGGGTTTGAACCGGGTACCTTGCGGAATTCAGTCCATACCTTATACCGTTACATTATTTTAAACTAGTATATCGCGCCACATCATTGCGCCAAAAAAAATTGCTTCAAATCACCAATCCGCACAACTTTTATAAATAACCGAATAACTCTATAATATTTCACTCTTAAAACGAGTGTTTAAAGTGTAAATATGAAGGAAATGAATTCCCGAACGAATATATCATTTTAATAAATGCAGTTCAATATTCGTTTCCCGTATCGAAATGCAATACAAACAGAAAAATTTATTATCATTTCACTAGTAAATCGGACGCCAGACAAGCTTTTCGGTTAGCAGGATGACTGCTAAATTAAATGGAACAATAGCTGTTATCCGCGACTTTGCCCGCTTAAAATTGCGAGAGCCCTTGCAGAACTCCTGAACCTGATTCCATCGAGAAATCTATTCTTAGCTGATATCTACCAACTATAAACTCCCTCCTTGCCAAATTTCGTTATTGTACGTCACGCCGTTTTTGAGATCTCGTATAGAACTCCTTAATCTGGTCTCATCGAGAAATCCATTCTTAGTAGATATCTACCAACTATAATCTCCCTCCTTGCCGAATTTCATTGTTGTACGTCCCACGGTTTTTAATATTTAGTTTTATCTCTTCTTTCTTTCTTCTTTGTTGATTCTTTCTTATTATTTAATCATGATCATCATCACCCTGTCCACTGTTGGACATAGGCTCAATGTGGGCCATATTACCCTGACTGCAACTTGACGCGTGCAGGGTAAATAACGGTGACACTTTATATAACGTCACCGTTAAATTGTAAAAATCATTAGATTGTAATCGATCTCGCGAGATTGTAAAATCTTGTAATATTGTGAACTGAATATAAAGCTTACAATAAATTTTTACGTATCATTTTTCGGTAGATATTAAACAATCGAAGTGAACAGTTTCACTTACGTTATTTACGTAACATTACGTATACGTTATCTTAGATTTACTTTGATCCGGTCTTCCGAAGTTTCTTCTTTAAGTGAAAAAGTTAAAACAAAAAAAAAACTGCGACCCGCGCATGTAACCTATCCGGGGCATACAATATAGCTGAAAATAACACATCATTGTAAGCAGAACATTCAGTTCACAATCTTTCGACAGTTTACAATCTCGCGAAATAGATTACAACCTAACGATTTTTACAATTTAACGTGACATAACATAGATAAGTACATATTCATTCTTATTCATGATCACTGCCAAGCGTTAACCTATATACACATATATAAAGTGGACATATGGAGGTAAAGAGTAGTTATTATATAATAAATTATAATAATAAGGGACAGTCTTAAAAAAATAACAAGGAACACAACTTAGCTCCCCCGTATGTGTTAAATTTTTCAATACCATTTCTATCTTATGTTACACTAACGGACCCACGGACGTTGTCCGGCCCGAACGTTGGGTTACTTACTATATCTAATATTCTATTGTCCATATAATATTGTCCCCGATCCCGTTTCATTTCCGTTTCCAATTCCCGTTCCATAATGGTTCACTACTTTAGCGTTAATGGCTTAAACATGAAAGATAGATATATGCTATCGCAGGCTTTTTTGTAGAACTCTTTAAGGTAAACATTTCCTTTATACATTATATATGTGTAGCTAAGAGTTTCTGCAGCGCACGCCAGAATAGATCGCAGATGGCACAATTTTCCTCTACTTTCCCTTACTTCTTCAGATTTATCGTTATATTTTGGACTATTCACAGAATATCTTTATAATTTATAGCTCATGTGTTATTCTGACGTATAAACTATATTATCATAAGGGTTTTTTTTAATCCATTCAGTAGTTTTCCCGTGAAAGAGCGTGTAACATACATCCATACCTCCATGTGTACAAACTTTCGCGTTTATACTATTAGTAGGATGTCACTTTAAGTATAGATAACTCTGTAAAATATTTATATTTTAGCTTTTATTACTCCTAGGTATATTATAATATTGCTGGACTCCCAAAAATTTAACTTTTATTCCTTTTAAAATAAACTCCTACAATATTTGGGACCTGTCTCTTTATAAAATGTAAATCTTTATTTAACGTAAGCTCATTCGAAGATCCCGTTATAATGTAAAGTGTTATTTGAATGATAAAAACGCTTAGGAATAAATTATTCTAATCGTATTAGAATTGTGGAATGACGATAGCAAAAAGAATACGGACTGAGTTTGTCGTGCGCTGTCCTCAGATCAACCACACAGATGCGAGGAAACTACGTAAGCTTGGTTTGAGCCGCATATCTTATTATCATAATAGCGTATAATGCTTGTTAAAAATATGGTAAAGTTCTACAATAGTTATTACATCATTTTTTTTTAATTTGACTCTTAACCGTGCCTGTAACATCTATCGTAATTTTTCCAAAAAAGGTTCTATAGATATATTTGTATTTTTTATTAACACACTGTTATTTAATCTGTATATATAAAAGAAAGTCGTGTTAGTTACACCACTTATAACTCAAGATTGGCAGAACAGATTTGGCTGAAGATTGGTAGGGAGGCCAGCATTACACAAACAGAAAAAAAAAAAAAAAAGTATTAAGTTGTATACTCTGTAAAACGTCAAGTATGCGTTGCGTATCCTGCGAGTTGTAAATTGTTTATTTTCTGGTGTTTATGCTTAACGAATACTATTGAGTAAAGGGTATTTAAATAAGTCTTATACTAATTATCGAAAGTAAAGCGTTCAATCACGAACCATGGAGACAATATTAGAACAACAACGAAGTTATCATGAAGAGAGGGAAAGGACTATGGATGCAATGGTTAAAGAAATTTTGCATAAAAAAACAGGGGTATGTATTTAAGTATTACAATTTTTCTGTCTGCATTATTAATTAATAGTGTTTATTCTTACTTCATTTTATATAGTATGGAATAAAATATAACCTAAAATTTTTCTTGTAGCATCGGGAAACTATTAATGCTGACCACCGTCTTAAAAATTTGCACGATGTAAGTATCTATTTTATATTCCAACTACGTTTACACATATGAGATCTTGAAGTTAGGAAAGTACGAGAGTTATCCAAAAGTCCCAGGTTGGTATTAAATTTCTTTGTCTTCCTTCTTTTATATACGGTTGACTTTGCCCAATTTATTTCGCCAATTTTACGTTCAAAGGAGAAGATGATTTATTTTTATTAGGAAGGATTTTAAAAGAGAAATTTGAGTCATTCCTACTTTTTAGAGATACATAGAAGCAACAATTAGACTGAAGGAACTTTACGAAGATAAAGATGGTTTACGGAAAGAGGAAATTGCAGCACTATCAGGTCCTAATGAATTTCAAGAGTTCTACGCTAGACTAAAACAAATCAAAGAGTTTCACAGAAAGCACCCCAATGAGGTAAGATGGTTTAAAATATCTTTAAGCATGTTATTTGTTTCTCTGATTATTTATTTACTCTATTCTTATCTTATTTTTTAGATATGTGTTCCAATGTCTGTTGAGTTTGAAGAGTTAGCAAAGATTAGAGAAAACCCTTCAGAAGATTATACAAGTAAGTTTCAATATAATTAGGCTAGAAAATTTTAATTCTGATACATAATGTAGAAATTATTGCTTTTAAATTATCCATTTCTGAAATTCATCAACTTTATTACTTTAAGTTTTAGCAATCCTATGATAACATTTAGTAAATACATATGTACGGAGGGTCTCCTCAAATTATTAAAATCCTCAAAGATTCAGAGAGAGTTCTCTGTAGTGAGGCAATAGGTTTAACCAGGCAGGGATGTATTTTTTTTGCTTGTTACCTGAGAATTTTTGATTAGGTGAACTGATTTTGCTCATTCTTTTCAAAGCTGGTGCTTCCCATGTGGTCTCATTCCATTTAGTTTCAGCTCTGAGAATTAGAAGTAGCTTTTTTTTAACTTTTTCTAAATATAAGATGTATATTTGCTTAGTATAACATTATATAAGTATATTAAAAGATGAAGAAAATCTTATCCTCGTTTAACTTTCAGCTCCTGTAGAGTTCACAGATGAAGAAGGTTATGGGAAATATTTGGATTTGCATGAATGTTACGAGAAATACATCAACTTAAAAGGAATTGAGGTAGAATAGTACTATAGTATTAATAGCTACCCATCCTGCACAATTGCTACAACTTGGTGTCATTGTAACTTTAATCTGTAATAAAGTTTTAACAAAAATAAATTTTAGAATCAATGTGTACAATAAGAGATGTTCCACGGAAGTAGAATATGGGAACCGAATTTAGAACCAAAATCAGAATCAGAGCCCAAAAATACCACTTATCAGAAAAAAGAGGTGTTTGCCCGAGTATTAAAAATAAAAATATGTAAAAACAATAACATTGCATGAATTTGATAACTAATGGCATGCGTGTATGTTCTAGGGACATTACGTAGGATCGATTTCGATCCTGATAAACCAAATATAAAACCTTCGCTTCCAATATACTGCTTCCATAACTGTCGCTGGTAGGTTTTAGATAGCTAGGGCCTTTTATGAATACTTATTTATTTTCGCTATATTTGTTGCAGAAAGTGGATTACATTACGTATCTCAGCATATTCGATCATTTGTTTGACATTCCACGGGAGAGGAAGAATAGCGAATACAAGAACTACATCCGGGCGCTGCTGACGTACCTGAAGGACTTCGTGAGCAGAGTGCGGCCGCTGCAGGACTTGGCGCACGAGATGGCGACCGCGCACCAGGAATTCGGCAAGCAGTGGGCCCATCAAATTTTCAATTCGTAAAAAAGTCAGGCTAGTAAGTAAGGGCTGCGTGTTATTTTAGGTAAATATTACTTTATTAAAATATTTCTAGATATATAAAGAAATTTTAGTAAGATAATTTCGATCGAGACCTATCAATACGAGGAGTAATAATAATTGGCCATCTGCCGGACTTGTCATCGTTAAAATATGATTGAATCATTTAACAATTTATCGGTATAGTCTTGTCACAATTAGGCCATCGTTAATGTCAACAGCGATCATTATGGTATTAATTTATGCAGTTTGAGTAATAATAGCATACATATATGTATTTGTAATTCAACTAGCTGTTCCCCGCGACTTTATCCGCATAAAATTGCGAGTGCCCTTGAACCCCCTTAATTGGGTCCTGTCGAACAGTTGGTTCTTAGCGGATTTCTACTAACTATAAACCAGCTTCGTGTCAAATTTGATAATTACATATGCATGTATATGTCCCGCGGTTTTCAACATTTCTTGATAGATTATTTTTAGTTTATATGTATATGTATATGTATAAAAGATTTAAGAGTGTCTCGGATTCGTTAGTATTAAATGGGATTGAAATTCTATTATAACTTCATAATGTAGGATGTTTTTATGTCCTTTTCGCCATTCCTCAATCTTTCGCGATAACGTTAAAAATATTTTGTAAAAACGTGTTGAGTATAAACCTTATATCTGCATCAATACCTGATGTTGATTCCAGGTGTGTTTGATCAACTTCGCAATTGAAATTCCATTATTTAGTATAATCTTGTTGCAATTAGAGGACAATAGCCAGCAACGAAGATATGTTCAAATCATCTATTTAATAATGCAGATTGTGTTAAATCGGTTATCACCGATAGGATTATGCTATATATAACAAAATATTACTGTATATCTTCTAACATAAAGTTAGTATTATAGCATCAAGTTACATACACGTATTTTGAATAAAACATCATTTACCTATTCTATAATAAATTTGAAACGGTAATTAGTTATAAATCCGAATAATATATTAATTACCATTTTGCAGATGACAGTCCTCGCATCATAATGAACACCGCCATATTTGTTTTATGTAGTTGTATTTCTTTTTTCTGTAATGGATTCAAATTTAGGGCGATTGGTTAAATTAATTGAATCTGTATGTGAAATCAAAATATTTTTGCGTAAATGTGCTACGTTGAATAGAGAGTTATAAATTGTGAAATTATTTGTTGTTCACTCTCAATACTCGTATACTTTACTACAACTTTTCAAAGGCAAAAAGCACGCATTGCACTGCTCTGTCTTAGAAATAATCGAAAAAAAAATTGGCCCTGAGCGAGTCAAGACACGTTTTTTATAAGGGTTCCGTATCTGATACGCGATGAACGTATTTGTTAAATCACTTCAAAAGTTTTTGTCTATATGTAATAGTTTGGAAATCCTAGTGGGGAAACCACTATTCAAAACACTTTGAAGGTTAATTACTCAAAAATTAATAACTGTACCAAATTTCATGCACTTCTGTACATTATTGTAGAAGTTAGACATGGTCGGACAGACGGACGTACGTACGGACGGACGGACAGAGAGAAACTATAAGGGTTCCCTTTAGGACTAAGGAAACCTAAAAAATCAATAATAGTAGAATAACTAAGCAGGCAGTTTGATTTTTCGTTGGGTCTATTCTCTTTTATTCATAAATGAATGAAATTTGTATTTTAGAGAAATATTCCAAAGCTTTATAAAAATATCACAATTTTATAAATTAAATTTATATGATTAAAATAAATGTTTAAATGTATCACGTATCAACCTAGCGCACACGGTCTATATTCAAATTTGACTAAATTGAATTATCTTCCGCATAAGTGGCGAGCCAAATTGAGCGGGTTCGGAGCATGGTGAAGTAATTATTTTTTGTAGGGGCGTTCATGGGGTGACGACATGTGGTCACGGCCGGCGGGTTAACAGCTATCGCAACCGGACAATATGGTAAAGCTGTCACACGACACCCGAAAGCTTATATTTTAATTATATCCTCAAGACCACCATGGATAATTCTTTGTTAACTCGTTTATGTCGGCTGTAATTGATATTGCGTCTGGAATAGACAATGCGTTGCAACGTTCTATTTTTTATCTGCTTTACGGTTTTAAGTCAATTAGTTTTTGCCTTTATTCTTTCTCCATATTTTAATTCAAATAAATAATCGATTTATCAATTGAGGACGTGGCACGATGATTTGAATGCCTTTGCGGAGAATTTGTGGACGAGATTGGCCCAGGAAAGAGGAAAGCGGACCGTGAAGTGTGTGGCCTTTGCCCAGCTGTGGGACACGGTATGCTAAATATCTGATTGACCACCAGAAAGCTCGCAGATACATTTTTAAATTTCAAATGAAAAGTTTGACCTTATATATGTCTTTAATAAAATCTCTCGTTTGCAATAATATTAAATAAAAGGAGAGAGAGAGAGATATTATTTTCAAAAAACACATTAACGCATGACGGCCTAAAGAATATTTACAATCTACTTTAAATTAAAAGAAACAAGCCTTTTCTTATTTTAGTACCACGTTAAAGTTTTAGTTAGTGATCAAATATTACGGGACGAATTCTTAACATAGTTCTGCTAAGATGCTGTTTTGTTTATAATAAGTGAATGGTACCGCATATAGTATGTACAATTAATTTGTATTTGAGTAACAATGATTCTGTAATGATCTATAAATAGTATGAAAATAAATCCTTTCTGGATTTTTTTGACCTATTATAATTTACTTTAGCGGCGTTGTTTCTGAACTGACGTGGTGATACGTTGATCCAAGAAATGTTGACTTTTCGCAGAGTACCAACTGATACTGAATTATTTTGTTAATGCTGCCTTTTTAGGGGTCCGTAGTACTATAAGGAATCCTGTAGTATTTCGCTCCGTCTGTCCATCCCTTCGTCTGTCTATCTGCCCGTGTCCCCCTTAGCATTTCCAAACTATTAGACGTAGAGACTTGAAATTTTCCATGTTGATAGAAAATGCTAAAAACTCATTAGGAAAATTATTTTGAACAAAATCGGACAACAACTTCAAAAACTTATTTAACAAATATGTTTATAGCGTATCAGATACGGAATCCTTCTATAAAAACATGTCTTGACACGCTCTTGGCCATTTTTATTTTACCAAAAAGTAGCTAATACTATGAAATGAATACCTTCTTATCATCATGGCAATCATAAATAAATTAATTGTAAAATCTTTATAAGAAATTAAATTATGTTAATAAACACTGAGCTTGATGATGCAGCAAAGACTTTATCTAGATTATGTAGAATACACTGACGATATTATAAGATTTGTACTTTATAAATTGTACGTAAATAATTTTATTGAAGTAATTCTACGATAGGTCAGTACATGTAACCTAAATAGACTTAAGTATAGGCTTACGGAACAACTGTATGTAAATGACTATACGCAGAGCGTACTTAAGTTAAGAATGATGATAGTAGAAAACTCTGTATGACAACCATTGCGACAGGAATCTGCATAATTTACAGCTAAATTATTACGCATGGCGATGTGAGAAAATTTACAACTCGCTCGGTTCTTGAAGGATCAATAAAAACGGGGATGAGGCTTAATTTTAAAAACATTGTTTTCATGTAGCTTTATTAATACTGCGCAGTTTTATGATGGCGATAAATTTCGAGTCATTGCCGCGTTAATTATCGACAGTGTAAATTCTACAGTAAATAATGCGCTTGTCAAGAATCATATTTGCAGGTACTGGTACTTGTCGTGAATGCTAACATTGAATTTATTTATAGCCCTTAACTTTGTTAATTATCCATTGTTGTTATAATAGATATTGTTTGTTTTAATTATAATTTAAATTATGAAAGAAGTGGTATTGAAGTTATCTTCAGTAAAATATCTCATTGTAATCTGTGTTTAAAAGTCTGTTGCCACCATAATAAACATGATGTAAGATCAGTGTTATTGGTCGGTCGTAATGGCGGCACCAATGAAATATCTTTAGAACAGTGCTACCATATTAATAAAAAAAAATTCAGAGCCTCAATAGCTCCACGGTATAAGGTATGGACTGAAAACCGCAAGGTACCCGGTTCAAACTCCACCGTCGATGGCATATTGTCGCACCTACAAGCTTTCAATTTAAGCTTAGTAGGAGGGGGAAAGGGAATATTAGACATACCTAAAAAGTATTCCTAATATTCTTTAAAAATAATAATAATTGAGAATTGTGTTAACGAATGCTATTAGTGGTTGTTAAGACGACAAAGATTAAATTTTCTACTAAAACTTTTTCTTAAACTCACAAGGAAAATTATTTTGAGAGATATCGGACAACAACTTTTGCAGTTATTTCAAAAATAGCATATCAGATACGGAACCCTTCTATATAAGCGTGTCTTGACACGCTCTGGGCTACTTCATTGAACCAAATATATTCTCGTCAGGTATCAACTACACCTTACAGATTTTTCGCGGCTCTCGTGACATCCTGGCAATAGCTATCGGTCAGTACAAAATAATACACTACTTTAATTTATGTATGCCATCGAATACATCCAAAGGATTTTTATACTTTCCGATCAATAAGCAATAAAGAGACACTCTACGGAACCTGTTTAAAAGCTGTGTGAGATCTTAACGCAAGTCCAAGAGATAAGCGTTCCTTCCTTGCATTATGGATTTAGAAATTTTATCAGCAGACTCAATCAAGGATTGACTGAGTGCCTTAAGTAGGAACTCTACTTTGTTTTATTTCTCCACAAGGCTGTCATAAATCGAGTGGAAAGAAGTTTTTCTCCGGGCTAATTTCCTTTTTTAGGGTTCCGTAGTACTACAAAGAACCAATAAATTATTGATTGATTGAAGCCCGCCTTCCGACCAAATTCTTCTCAGTACACGAAGAAGAATAACCAAGGACTATTTAAGAACAACGTTTTTTTTATTAATTTGTTTACCAATCAATCTGTCAGAGGGGTTAAATGGCTGAATATTATTCAGGGAGCAGATGTTAAAGGGCACTGTTTAGTAAAGAGGCTAGGCTGTTAATTGATTATGCTATCTCCCTGCAACATAATATATCCATACATATAGATAGAGTGAAATTTTACTTACGTTGTGGGGTTTAAAGTACAACATATATGCATAAGAATCAATATTTTGATATGAGATGTTGGACTCCAATCTCTGATGTGTGTAATAAATGTAAAAGACATGGTCAGTGTATATATCTTATTAGCCATTGATATTAGACAGATATTACATTACTTAAATTAATGATTTGACTAATGGGATCTTTATAAATAAGGCAAAATCTATTATTTGTAAGCAGCATTGATGTCTTTATTTATTTAAATGTACAATGTATACTATTTAAAAATTAATTAAATTATATGTAGTGTGTCAATTGGCAATTTTATTAACTTTTTAATTTATTTTACTATTACAGGAAATACCTCCTCATGAGGAATTAAAAGAAATGTGGATTAAGAAACTGTATCAATATAGGAAAAAGATGCTCAGAGATGAAACACAGTACTAGTATTTAAGCTGTCCCTAAAAAAAGGATTTTAATATTAAAGAATTTTAATTAATAAATGATAGCACCAGTAAAGCAGTTTTATTATATGCATAAAAATGTCCTCTCTCATCTCTAAATTAATAATGTCATTAAAAAAAATTATTTTATTCAATAATGATTATGCAATCAAAGCATAAAAAATGCTTAAGTTTATTGACTCCATATAAAAGCTTAAAAAATAATGATTTTAGTTATTCAGTAAGTATCATTGAAAGTTTGTAGTTTTGCGTATCATTTGTAGTAATGAAAAACTGAAGTTGACGGGGGGATTTAAATAGATAAAAAACAGAAAATGTAACTTAAAACAATTTTATTAAATGTAACAATTGTTAGACACAGTTCACAATTTTAGAAATGCTCTGGTACTACATTCTCTATATTTACAGCACAACAAAAGTTTAACACTTAAGATCTTTCACATATTATTTCGTTCCCGCTGTATGCGACTGCTGTAGGTTCGTGAGACTAGGTTCCAAGCATCCATGTACCTATCCATACACATTGCTATACATTTCTGTTCTGAATTGTCTAATGCTGTTCCAGGTTTATTTATACATTTTTTAAAACACTTTTCAGACATTTTCGTCAGAAGCTCTTGTGCATTGGCGATTGCAATTTGCTGTTTAACCTGGTCCATCAATTCCTCTTTTTGTGCTCCACTTAAAGAACCAGTAGATAAAGAATCCATTTTTAATTTAGTTTTTATTTAAAATCTTCTGTATTTAATTTAAAATTCGATATAATACAGACTACAACCTAACCTCCAAATCTCAAATCTATTTGACAGACTTGAAGTTAAAGCCAATTTGAAGTTTATAATCTAATTATTTATTACTTCCTTGGCTTGAAATTATCTTATCCGAGGAGATAAGTTTCCAATAATTGAGCAATTTAAATAAAATTTAAAGCAACACCTATCAGTATAAATTTGTCATTCGCAGACAAACAAATTTTACCTATAAAAGTTTTTGTTCCTTGTCTTATTTTAATACTTAAAATGAATCTCTGTATAATAATGTTTGTGGAGATTATCCATTACTTTCTTCATTATTAAGCCAGCGCTCCACGATAGTTCCATTTAAAGGAACACTTGCTTGATTTTAATCACGTAGTGTAGACGATACTTTACTTTGCTGCGCAAAGTTTTGGAAAAATATTGGCGAATAGTTGATATTTTTTATGTTTGAACACTTATTTGTAGCCGGGGATTTTGAGTATGTGATCAATTTTAACAACCTTTGGACTTTTCCATGCCGTCTCGGTTGTTTTTTTATTACCGGAGCCAGATATAGTCCAAAGACTTTGTACATTTTTTACCTTGAAGTCAACAAAGTACTTCAAAACTTTGTACAGTTACACAAAGTCCCCGGCCACACTACATGATCATTGAAATGATCATTTAAGTGAAGCTATGTCTAGCTCCGGCTAAGATACATCGAAGCTTATCTGGCACCTGCATTGAATATATACACAATACAAATATGATAATCTGTCCCTAATTTCTTCTTTTGCGTATGGAGCGTGGAAGGAAGAAGAACCATATCTGTTGCGGACAGAGGAAACAAGAACGGCACAGAGACGTCCATCCTCGTGGACCTCACCGGAACGACTGTACGAGGCTGGTACTAGTATACATTTAGCGGGCGAGATAGGTACGCCTTGCTATTAATAAATCAGAAAAATATTGATATTGTTTTTTATTATTACACATACCCACAAAATATTTTTTGTCTCGGACACTTTGCTAAAATAACAGTGTTATAATTTGTTTTTAACTGAGGCAATTAAATTATACATAATACTGTACGAGTTGCAAATTAGACATGGATAACGAAACGTAAACGGCAGTCTGTCATGTTAATGCGCCCCACAGCCACATCTTCGTTTGTAATCTAAGCGGACCCTGCTACTACGCCGGGATAACGCTAGGAAGAAGACTCTATGTAGAGCGATGTAGAGAGATGAGATAAAATAGATAACTCTATCAAAGTTGAAATGATTACGAAAACGCGGCCGACGCAGCCGTTAGAGACCTAATGAAACTTCCTGCGGCTGCGGAATATTTAATTAAAGCCATTAATTAGAACGGATCAAAGATAACCGCGTAATTAATATTTGAAGACGGCGGCGTCTTGCGCCGCCACTGTTTTGCTAATGTAATACCATATGCGCTGATAGGCTGTTTGTGTAAATATCAGCTAACTTTGAATGTATTACTGCTTTTTTGAATAATTTCATGATTTTGCATGTTGATCGAGTCAGAAGACAAGGACTTTTGGCTGAGTTGAATTAAGGAATGTCTTTTCATTCTTAATACGTCTAAACTCTATTTTTGAAGCCAATATAACATTTGGTCTTGTGCCTAATAAAGTAATGTGCGTTCAATAAAATAATATTTCTCTATTTTTACATCAAAACATTTTTTCAAAATTTGCTCAAGTTCTAGTGCGATTAAAAGTCTGGATTAGTTTTTATACTAACTAGAGATCGTGGCTGGTCGAAATTTTAATAATTTCATATATTTATAATGCATCTTTTATAAAAATATTAGTATTCCCACCTTGCTCTATATGAACTAAAATTGTGCCAAATTTCAGGCTCCTCCGTGTGCGCAATTTTCACCTACTTTTTTTTTACTATATATTGGCACCAGCAAAAACTGTAGTTTTTGCTTCACGTATATTTTTTATACTAATGAATCAATTATCTTTCATTATATACGAAATAAAAATTTATGTCATAGCGAACTCTTGCATTTTTTCCAGATATTAAAAAATTGTCCACTAAATCCAAAAACAAATGATTTTCATGCCACAATACGCAATTCATTGTTCCAATTATAATTGTGAACAAGAAAATTATTTAATGCTAATTAACTTTTAAATTTTCAAAAGTACAATGTTGTGGAACAATTGTTTTCCATTGTAATTTACGGCGTGACAATTAAAATTAATGATAAAAAAGCCCTACGTACATAGTTCAGTGTAATTAAACGTAACAATTCCGAAAGGGGATTGTTAGAGAAACAAAGGAACTAACAACTTCGCCAATTTTAAAAGTATTTCAAAGTAGTATTGTCGAAGGAGGGAAAAATACTGAGGGTAAAAATGCTAGTGCTATATAAAACATTGTGTTAAAATGCAATAAAGTGATGGTAAGTGTATTATTCACTGATACGGTGTAAGTTATTACTATAATTATAGCTCACTACACTAGTGTATATACACAACGTACTTACACTGAATTCAATGGCCTTAGATAGTTGTTACCGAGTCAACGGTCGAAACAAAACTGACTGCCTTTACCTGTGTGTCTCTGTATTTATACCTTTTTGAACAACTACCCACTTTTATGTAATGCACTAAAATAAGACGACGCATCGATGTGGCAGTCACTCTTTAGTTGTGCTAGCGAAAGATCGTTCGATAAATAAAGCTATTGCAATTTACCAATAAATTTTATTCTAATTAGAAATTGAGATAAAAGAAGAGTCTTTGATTTAGACGATAGATCTAAAAATCTTTTTTAAAATATAGCAAGAGTTTAATAGTAACGTATGAACAAAGTCACGGATAAAAGGTAGTATTTTATAATAAGAGTATTATCTAAAGTTGAAATCTGTTGAAAATCGTAGATTTAGAATTAAAGCATGGCTTTGTGTATACAATGGCATAATTCTACTATTATTTAGGTATACACGAGATTTTGCACTAATTGCGTTAGTAAATTCTGGAAACTGGAGAATATCATGAAAATGGTTTTGCATCCGAGCAACCAAGATAGAATCTATAAATTTCGGTTAGCTTTTGTATATAGCAAGTATTACGAGCTAGAAATAATTGACTTTTCAGAGCATTCATCTCGAAATATTAACAAGTATGAATTTGAGTATACATATAATGATATACTGTAATCTGTTATCCACGACGTCTCCCGTGTTGGATTCATTGGCTTTCTTCTTTTTGAAACTTTTTGAATCCAGGGGTGGGCATGTAAATTAGCCATGCAACCGTTTGTTAAACTAATTTGTGAATTGCGAGTTCATCATTCAGTTTATATCATACTCATCTTACAAGCATATGGTCTCTCACCAGTGTGAGTTTTCATATGATCAGCTAAAGTACCACTCTGAGCACATTTGTATGGGCATATCTTGCAAGCAAATGGCTTCTCACCAGTGTGAGTTTTTACATGTCTAGCTAAATATCTACTATCGGTACATTTGTACGAGCATATCTGACAAGCAAATGGCTTCTCACCCGTATGAGTTCTAATATGTGTTGTCAAACTTTTTTTTACTGGTGTCACATAGTTGCAGTGTTGGCATATAAATATATCTTTGAAGTCTTCTTTGCGGCTATGTAAAAGCAAATCCATTTTTCTTTGTATTTGTTACATAATGACAATGTTACAAGATATTTTATATTGCATTGAGCCAAAACTTTTTATGTCGACATTCTGGTTATAACAATTTTGCTGCCCATTTTTATCTGTATGATTAATCTTCTTCCTAGCGTTATCCCAGTTAAGTACCATGGTCCGCTTAGATTGTAGAGGATGTGGCTGTGGGGCGAGTTAAGATAACCAATTGCCATCTGACATCATCCTTGGAACCCCCACTATTTCTACAACGTTACCAATAATTGTCACAGTGACATTTTTCGGATCCCACTGTTTTACGTGCCTTCCGAAACATGGAGGAGGTCGGATATCAAATATAAACCAGTGCTAGAATGGATCATCAATCTATCACCCGGTTGCAGTAAGAGCAACTTAACCTAGCGATCGACTCAAATGCTGACCTCTGATTAGGCCACAAAGTCTTCAATTCGTTTGTATGATTAATATTAGCTAATGTATCTTTAGCTTTTTAATTACTATTACTTACTATCAAATTTAGGCCCGTCTGGTATAAATTATTTTTATTCTTAATAATTTGTTGTCTCCTATAGTATTAGCAGCTTTGATAAATTTCTTTATAGTTGCTTTCTTTATAGTTGGATTTTTACTTTAGTATATATTTTTATTTGAAGTCTCTGTATTATTTATTTCTTTCCTGCCTATGGAATATTTATGCATATTTTTTTTTGTACACATCATGGCTTTATGATTTTTGTTCTTTATTTCGATTTGTTAAAAAAAAATATTTTATTCATCATTTTTTATGACTAATATTGGTTCAGTCTTTAGAAGGTTTTATATAATGTCTCAATATTGAAACTTTCTTCTAACCTCTTAACATTTCCATCCACATAGTCTCGGGTTTTAAATGGTTTTTTTTATCGGCTGTGTGACAGATTTGTGAGCCACAGTATTTTGTTTCTTATTAATTTCTTTTAAATTTACTATTGCTGAAGTATATTGCCATCTCTTCAAAGTGACACCTTTAAAATATATTTTTGTCACCTTCTTTATCTAATGTAAGTTCCTATTTATCTTCATAAACTGTAACTGCTTTATGTTTCACATCATCGTTTATGTTTCGTATTTTTGGCTTTCTTTTATTGGAGATTTCTTAAAAACTTCCTAAAATATAAAAAATTAACATCAATCTCAACATTGTGAGATAATGTAAATTATAAACAAAAAAATGTCATCCCTTTAAACAAAAACCTTTGCTTCACTCTTAAACAATGAATATGAAATTCCTTTAAAGTATACGCAAAAGATATGCTATATTCACCCAACCTGATATGCTTTTATATACTGTACAAGTGGCCCGTTGGTGCAGTGATCCTGCCTTCGGCTCCAGGGGTATTATCCATATGTATGTATTTATATATTTTCAAAGAAAAAATATTTGTGTATAACAGGCGGCTGTTACCTATAACACAGGCATTAAGATTACCTTAAGAGCAGATGTCCGTGTGTCATATAGTCCTATATATTTATTTAGTTTATACATATAAATAAAACTAAACAGTCTGTTTGTAAATTCGAATTTTTTTTTTCAATACGTAAATTAAACTAATCTCAAAGTTACAAACATTTCCGTCAATTTAAATCTTTTATTTAACTTGCAACAAATATTTGTTTGGGTAGAATCTTACAACACAATTTTGAAGCAAATGTCATCAAAATCGATGACGTTTCATTACTTACCTAGTCTGATCAAATTTAATGAAAAATAGTATAATGAAAGAGTAATGGGTCAAAAAAAAAACACTGGCAGTCCGGGAGTCCCAACTGCCAATTTAAGTGAATAGTGAATACAAATTGACAGAGGTGTCAGAAACAGTGACATCAGCGAAAGATGAAGCCGAGAGTCGAAGGTCGATAAATTTCGATAAAGTCGATAAATATCGGTAAAGTCAATAAAGATTGATAGATATTGATAAAGTCGATAATAGTCGTTAAAAGTCGATATAGGTTGATTGTTGCCAGTGACCCTGCCTTCCGCTCCGAGGGTTGTGGGTTCGAATCCCACCTCGAACCTGGGTTCGGGGTGGGATACGAACCCCGGGGTGTTTTTTTATTGTAAATATACTTATGTACATAAAAGTTTCTATTAGTGATTTCAACATTACCAAACAACCATACACTTTTACTACTACTATTGCTACTAGTCTTCCCCAAAATCCCCACAATCTCGCGACTAATATGACTCAGTGACATTAATGGGGGACCCACTGTCTTACGTGCCTTCCAAAACACGGAGGAGGTCGGATATTTAAAAAACTATCCTCAGTAGTACTTATCTATTATAGATTTTAAATGTAAGTTTTCGAATCACGGAGAAGGTCGTATATATACCAGGGCTAGAGTTGGTCAGTCACCTATCAACCCGGCCGCGGCAAGAGCTACTTAACCCAGCGATCGACTATGATGCCGGCCACTGATTAAACTATGACCTCCTCTTATTGGATTGTAATAAAACAGTTTGGAAAATTCAAAAGTGCGCGAATCATCCATTTTAAATAGAGTTATATCTGGTGACGAAATTAATCTTTAAAAAAATCCTAAGTTACGCAAAAGAACGCGGGTAACGGCAAGACGAGTACCGTATGAAAGCCGCAGCTTTCACCCTCTCTCCACGAAATTCTAAAAAAAAACCCTCTTCCATTTACCAATCGTTCAAATCCCCAAAGCGCAATTGTTAGCACAAGTACATCGTTAATTAAAAAAAAACAATGGACCGCTAAAATTTGCTAACGGAATAAGAAGTGCAAAAGCACTGAAATGCACTCTTGTGGAATAACAGAAACTAATTGATAGGTTTTTATAGGAGATATTTCAAATCTGTGGTGTAAGTTTAATCGACAAAAACTATGGATGAGGTAAAACATAATTTTCATCATGCTATGGCTAAATTGACCATAATCATCTTCAAGATGTGACTTTCAAACCACTTTAAACGTGTCGCACCTTGTATAAGGAACAAAGTTCTTTATTTCTCTGACTGCGAATGTAATTCCAAAATTCCCCCTTACCCGTTAACTATTTCCCCTTTTACCCGCAATCCGCGTTAAGGAACTTAATTCCAAAAGTAGCCGAAAAAAAATTACGCACCCGCACACACTCATACAGCATTTCGTTACGTGACGATTTCTGCGAAATCGCACTACCCGTAATTTTCGTAAGCAGCATTAAGGAACCACGTTTCAAAAACACGGACTTTTGTAATGAATATTGACGATTTAAAATGATATATATCATATATTTCGTATTAATATATCAAATTTAAATATAACCAGTGATTCCGATAAAATATGTTCAAGGACTTCGCTATCATCAAAAATTTCTCTTTGTCACCGTGATATTGATATTTTACTTTATTTTTGTCTATGCTAGCAAATTTTTTTTTTTAAAGATTTTATAGTGTACATAATCATCATCAGTCCACTGATGGACTAGAGCCTATTCATACGCATGCTATATTCTTCTGGTGATAGCCGATTGCATTCACTTCCTCTTTGCAGCCCTTACGATATCGTCGCGCCATCGAGCTGGTGCTGGCGTTGTTTTACAAAAATTAAGTCTCTGTAGAAAGACTGTGCCTACAAACCGACTATAGTACATTCTCATATGATCTTCATGGGAAGGTATAGTATATAAAATACGTATCATATAACGCATTAAAATATCGTATCATTTGCATATAATAACCAGTTAGACGGTCAAAATATGTTCACGGTTTTTGCATTTAACGACTTGGGCCGCTTTGGCGCTATTCGGTAATCGTTCCTCATAAGCCATTTGGGCGTTGTTTCGGGGCTATTTGTGTGTTTATTTTATTGTAATTACACGTACTAAAACATTCGCGATCAACTTGAGGATACAAGCGGTACTTGCGTTTGGAGTGCAGTAAATTTAAATTTAATGGGTTGGTTACGTTTGGTTGGCGTGCATGAATTGTTTTTGGAAAATTGTTTTGCGTTTAGTACTATTTAGGAACTAATTGGGATATGTATTAAACATAGTACTACTTATCTATTCTTCTTCTTCCTAGCGCAATCCTGGTCAGGTACCAGGGTCTGCTTGATTAGCAGGAGATGTAGCTGTGGGGCGAGTTAAGTTAAGTTAAGTGTGACCCTTTGTCATCTGACATCATCCCCGGAACCCCCACAATCTCTACAATGCCACGACTAATATCACTTAGTGACATTAATCGGAGCCCACTGTTTTACGTGCCTTCCAAAACTGGGAGGAGTTCGGAAATTTGAAATACTAATATCAGTAGTACTTATCTATTACAGATTTTAAATGTTAATTTTGATGAGTAATTAAAATTATGATATTGTTAGAGTAGCTTCCGTTCGCGCCTGCGCAGTAACGGATATGTCAACTGTGCATGAGCAAGTTATAGCATAAAAGTCGGTGCATCTTTAGAATCGCGTTCATTCTACATAGTTCATTCTAAATAGATTCAAACAAATTGTGAATTCAAACCGTTGCCCAAGGGAATATCTGATACCAGGAAACGGCGAGATGTTTATCTGAACTAAAAACACATTAAGATCCATTTTTATCACAATGCATTATCGCTGCCACACATCTGTGTATGTGGGCTACTGAGAAAGTCCATTGAACGATGTCGGCTGATACACGAACAAACAGTATCGCACGCACGTACTAAGTTTACATGACCGACCGCCATGACAGTAGCGGCTTAACTTTACTATTTAACTTAGAACTTGAAGTACTTTAATGAAATAATGCTATCTGATGAAGTAAAGGCAGGGAAGCTCTGCTTTACGAACGATAAAACTCGTTATGTCCTAGTCTTGGGATACTAAGAAAGCTCATTAAGCGATCTCGGCTGATACATAGACAAACAGTATGGCACGCACTTCGCACGGAATTCGCCCTATCCTCGACATCATCTTCAGGAATTCTACATTTTCTCATATTCTCTGATACTACATCTTTTCATCTTGTTTTGGGTCTACTTCTGGGTCATTGACCTAAGATGGATAGCTGTAGTGTCAACTTCCCACTTAATCTACTGGTCTCCTGTTATGTTATATTATTTTATAAATCTCTAACACACCACCTACCAATTACTTCGATACTTTCTTGTCCCAATGGTTGTGTGGAAGATATCGATTTTTAGCGATAACACCACCTGCGTACTCTCGCTTTTATTGTTTGTATGTTTTCTTTTCTTATGTGTTTTTGGGGTGTACAATAAAGAGTATAAAGAAATAAATACTTATTGCGGATTTGATGGAGCCTCGTCACGCGACGCGGAGCATCTTCATCTCGGCGACTTAAATTGTATCGAAATGTTTCTTGGTTATGGCCCATATTTTACTGTCATACGAAGGAACCTTATTATGGTGTTTTAGACTAAACCTTTGAGTTTGACGGCCATCCACCACATGTCACCCTAGTACACTTCATGAATTTTCAATGTAATTCAAATGTTCCTGCTAATCATGTATTTGCAAAGTCAATTCTGATTTTATCAACTCAAGGAGACTTTATTTTTCCCTTTTACTAAACATAGCTTAAAGTAGATACGATCGAATAAAAGTACCTCACGGTGCCGGATCTTTCGTTTCCTGAGAACATATACATTATACGTTATATTATATAGGCATATAATACAATTCCATGTTTAGCAATGTCCGCTTTTGTAAGTGAGTAACACATCCTTAAAGCTCTATGTCACACAATCACATCCTAAGTCCATTGACCTAAGATAGATATAAATTATTTTTAAGGGTAAAGTTCCCAAAAAAAAGTGCATTCTAAGTGTCTCCATATATTAATGTAATATCAATAGAAGAATGCGATATCAATAACGGTAATAATATGGATAATTTTATACATTAATATTATCCATTCCACTCAAACTACAAGTGTAACCGAACGGAACCTGTATCTAATATTTTGGTATTAAAAAGTATATAGGAAATCAATCAAGTCCTTATCTCAAGAATTTCATGTACAGATGTACCAACTAGTACCCGTTTAATATTCATATTTGCATTTAAATAGCTTGCACGTCCAGTTTGACAAAGTAGATAGACATATTATTAAGACTGGAGGAATCCACACTCGTTGCTAGGCTGCGCGTAGATTTGCTGCCCATATATGCAAAATAATAATGTTTTTAAACATACTTCTCATGAAAAAAATCGTAACACATCCTGTTTTTTGACATATGTTCCTAAATATACACAGTTTTCTGATAATCCTTACAACACATAAATTGGTGTTTCGATTTTTCTGATAAGAAATATATAAAACAAGGGGCAAACAGGCAGGCTGTTCATCTGCGTCACCGGAAGCGCTCGCATTTGCGTTACCGGCGTTTGGATGCGAACGCTTTTTTTATTTTACAAAGAAATCTTATTGCTACTTGTACTAAAGAAAAGTACAGTTTCAAATTACCAGTGCAGAAAAGTGAAACGTAAAACACAAAACAATATATATATATTAAAAAAAACTGTAAATTTAAAAAAAAAATCTGTAAATCTGTCAGCTGTTTGGCAGCTGACATCTACGTGTAATCTGAACGTTGTCCGAAAATGTTATTGAATCGGACAAAGCGTTCGAACAAACACATATAGAATTTAATAGTGGTAGGGCTCGAAAATAATATTCCAAATGGGACATAACCAGATAGGCTACAAGTTTATCCGACACCTGAACTAGGATCAATAACCGTTTCACGTAATCACAAAAATGAAATGCCCTGATAACATCTTTAATTAACTAAAAGTAAAGGGATATAGTATCTGTAATATTCATGCGCGTGATATGTACGACACTTAGTAAATGAACTTTTCACGCACGAAAGTAGAATTAATAGTAGAAACCACCCCTCTGGAGCAGTCAAAAACGTTTTTCTAAAAGAAAGTTATATGTACAAAATAATAATTAGGCTTCGTAGTTAAGAATTATTAATCTGTATACATTAAAGCGAAAGGTCACCTAACACGAAATTTTTAAAACCCCGGATGAACATGAAATGACTTGCCTAATTTCAGTATGTAATTTATAGTTTGTAGACCGATGACTCCCACGTAAATGGTCGTAACCCCAAAATTCCCAGCTTCACAGCAGAGCATTACAAACAAGTAAGTTTGAATATAATTGTCACTATTTAGTATATTTTTGTGTACAATAATGTAATCTTCACAATTGAATATATATTTGTATAAAAAAATGTATTAAATAATCACGATATATCCATAATCAATGTCAATCATATGTTTGTAATGCTCTATTGTAAAGCTGGGAATTTGGGGTTATGATAATATACGTGGGAGCCATCGAAAACTCCGGTGAGATAGGACTTTTCGATAGGACCAGATTAAGGAACTTTTAGTGGACAAAGTCGCGGGTAACTGCCAGTAATTTATAAAATTCTAAAGCTCCGCCATATTTCAACTCTCCAAAACTACAGAAAGAATTCAGTTATTATGTACATACATGTATGTATTATTCAATAACGAAATTAAACAACCTTGTGTCTTCATTGTAATATTTTTAATTTAACGTGAACATTAAAATGGGATAAAATACCATGAAATAGTCCGCCGCTGTAGTCCAAGAACTAATATTATAAATTATGTTTGTTTGCATTTAATAGGCTCTATAACTGCTGGACCGATTTGAAAAATTCTTTCACCACCAGAATCCTACATTATCCATGATGAATAATAGAGAAAGAATATTTTAAAAATGTTATGTATCCATAGGCCGAAGCCAGACATAGCTTCATTTCAATGATCATGTTGTGTGGCCGGGGACTTTGTGTAACTGGACAAAGTTTTATTGAACTTTGTAGACTTCAAGGACAAAAATGTACAAAGACTTTGAGCTATGTCTGACTCCGGTAATATGAAAACTTCAATATTGTAAATATCCGTCCGAAGCTGGGGCGGGCAGCTTACCTAGAACTAGCTGTGACCGCGGCTTCACTCAAGTAAAATTAGGTGAAAAAATTTAGCCTATAGTCTTCCTCGATAAATGGGCTATCTAACACTGAAAGAAGTTTTCAAATCGGACCAGTAATTCCTGAGATTAGCGCTTTCAATTAAACAAACAAACTATTCACCTTTATATATTAGCACAGATAAAAATAGGAAAAAGCAAAGTCATATTTGTTCACATTTTATTCCATTCAAACCTGTATGTATACGTATAAACTTGCGACACTAAAATCTAAAAACTTCACTAAATTATAATAAATTGCTTGTGATGCTTTCACTTACAGCATTATACTTACTTATACCTCTAGTGGAAGCTCTCAAAGGGCCATCAATATGCAAAAGCTGGCACGCCTCGCCGGATATTGCACCGTACGCCATAATATCACCGTATACCATCACACCTGTACTTCCATACGGTATTCATAATTCATACATGAGGGTGACAAGAGGTAGAGTAGGTAGTAGCTAGAGGTTTTAAATAATATTATATAACTCTGATTTCACTTTTTTTTAATTAACCTATTGTGTCCCACTGCAAAGACCTCTCCCTTTTTGATCTATCTACCTCTTTCCTGGGTCAATCTCACACACAACTTCCCTGCAAAGGTATCCAAATCGACGCGCCATCTCTTCTTCGGCCTGCCGGGTCGTCGGCGCCCATTGGCGTCGATTTCTCTTCTACCTAGCGTTATCACGGTCTATTACCAAGATCTGCTTAAATGGCAGGGGCTGTGCAGTAAGTAAGATAACCTAACCTTCTGACGTTATCCCCGGAACCCCTAGAAATCTCTACAATCTCACGATTAATATCATTCAGAGAAATTAATTGGAACCCTCTATTTTACGTGCCTTCTGAAACACGGAGGAGACTAGAGGCCCTAGCACCAACTTATTTCAAACTGTTCGAGTTGAAGAGTCTACTTTGAAAATATTTGTGTTGGGACCACATCGGACCCCTCTTACTTTCAAACCTGATTGCATGAGCATTGCTTAAAAGCGTGACACGATAAAGATTCGCCTCCTGTGCGCTTAGCACGTACAATTTCATCGTAAATACTCTTCGACTTCGAATGGTTTGAAATCGTGGACACGTCAGTCTGTGGTAAGAGTTTAAAAAAAAACAGAAAACCTAGCGTCCGACTCAGATGCCGACCATTGATTAAGCTGAAACCTTCTCAATCTATTACGTTGATTAACATTACAAATGCGAAGGTATGTATGTTTAATGATTGATCGAAATACCTTTGAGCGTGATTTAAGCTGGACAGATTTGAAAGAAAGTTAATATACTCGTATGTCGTGGGACGCGGCGTAGGTTGCTTTTAACTACAAAATAAACCAGAAAAGAAACTTGCAGGTAACAAATAATGTTATGTCCAAATAACAGAAGTTAATGACATGTTACGAGTTATAATAGCTGTTGAATATTTTAATATTCTGTTTAATTTCATATTTCATAATAAATTTAATTACCTTTTTATAATAAATACCATTACTATAGTATAATTTGTAAGCTTGAATGTTATTTATTTTAACTGTTATTTTAGAGTGATTTTATTGTATTTTATAACATTTGTCTTCTTATCATCTTTTTTCATCATTTGTCATCTTATTTTTCAATTTTTCACGCTGTGAGTTGCAGTACGTATTTGGATAATAATTTTAACTTCAACCACTTGTAAACCTAAATTGAATTATTGAATTGAAATTAATTCAATTACCGCCAAAAACTCTTTCTCTTTTTTTATTCACGGATTTATGCTAAGTAGTTTAGTTTTTCCTGCTAGTACAATCATTGTATCGATTCCAGTTTTTGAGAGTACCCGCTGGTCTAAGGCCTTCCTTAAAGGCCGGCAATGCATCTGCGAGCCTTCGAGTGCCTGTAGTCACTTACGTGAACCGACTCTTTTGCCCCTTGTTATAAAAAAGATACAGAATACTAACCGTTTGGAGTTTTATTTGAAAAGTTATTCTTGTCGTTTCTTACAGCTCCGATAAAATTGCGGTTTTGATAATTGTTTCCAAACGTAGTGACAGGATTCGATGAGAATTCTTTAAGCATCGATCCCCTACGCGTAGGATCTATTTGCATCGGTTCTTTGTAGGTTGGTTCTTTGTAGTACGGTGCTTTGTACATCGGTTCATTATATGTCGGTTCTTTGTAGGTTGGTTCTTTGTAGTTCGGTTCTTTATATGTCGTTTCTTTGTAGGTAGGTCCTTTGTAAGTCAGTCCTTTGTAGATTGGTTCGTTGTAGGTCGATTCTTTGTAGATCGCTTCTGGTTGTACATATTGACCACGGATCTGTTCTTTATGCATATCTTGGGCTGACAGCAATTTTTTATAGCTAGTAACTTATTTTACGAAAAATATTTCGTAACCAAAACTCTACTTTTTGAAAGCAAAGTGTGTTCTTAGTTCTACTATCCTAGTGGCCTAATGCCGGAGCCAGACATAGCTTCATTTCAATGATCATTTCAATGATGCTCTGGTGTGGCCGAGGACTTGAATAGCTACGCAAAGTATTGTAGAACTTTGTAGTCTTCAAGGACAAAAATGTACAAACACTTTGAGCTATGTCTGGCTCCGGCATTACAGCACTGCAATTTAAGTCTATTTACATAACATTCTAAAAACAATTATCGATTTAATAGCTATATCTTACCTGTGGATAGATAAATGGTATTACTTTCGCTATATTGTTGTAAGTACCTAGGATCGATGCCAGATACTTGTTGTCCCTGAATAATCTGAAATTTATTATGACAAAAATTGTCAAAGAAAGATAAATACGGACTCGAAACTGAACATTGAACTGACTGACTGACGCTCGAAATTGAACAAAATTCATAAAATCTATCGCCGAAACACTCGGAGGTAACCGTATCTCATATTTTTCAATTCAATTCCTTATTGGACAAAATGCATGGTCTTTATTATATATATAATTGTCCTGGCTTTCGCACTAGCGAAAATGTGTTGCGGTAGTCAGTACTCCCCTACGTTTACAACTATGCCGGAGCCAGACATAGCTTCATTTGAATGATCATGTAGTGTGGCTGGGACTTTGTGTAGCTGCGCAAAGTTTTGTAGTAATTTGTAGTCCTCAAGGACTAGAATGTACAAACACTTTGAGCTATGTCTGGCTCCGGCATTACACTAAAACAACTTACGTTCGGTACGTAGGTTTGTACTGGTGGTCCCCTGAAGGGTTGCAAATTCTCATTTGGTGCCCTCTGAGTATGCGGTCCATAGTACATGTTTCCAGGCCTGAACATTTAAACTAATATGAACGCAATTTAAATATGTCAGCCTTAGGGGTCATCCCCAAAATACGTTATACGTTAAAGTAGGGTATCAGCAAAATGTGTCATTATGTGACAACGGACACAGTGGGATTGTGTAACTGTGCAAAGTTTTGTAGTACTTTGTGGAATTCAAGGACAAAAATGTACAAACATTTTGAGCTATGTCTGGCTCCGGTTAAGGCTGTAAGCGCATAGATCATAGATTATTGTATAAGACTCAAATGTCATAATTGACATTTCAGATGTTGAACATCTGTTTATATGACAACATCAGTCAAATTTGTATCAAATAACAAAGGTTTACGATAGTTTTATTCGCGCCATAGTTTGAGAACAGTTCATTGAAGTATTTTAAATCATAACAAATGAAAATTGTCACAAAAAATGAATTTGGCCGATCCGGAATTGGAGCTAGTTGATCCAACCCCAAATGTTCATTCGTTGTTCCTCCAGTTTGATCAACTGTTCTTCTGGACCAAATTAGCTAGCAGAGCGGTGGTGCGATGGAGTAAGAGAATGTATTCTTGTGCTGGCACCTGCTCGTAAGTATTAAATATTTGATACGTTTTGAATACACGCTGCTTGGTGGTTCTAACTAGGTTCGAAAACTCAGCTGTTTCGGCAGTGTGCTGATCGTCTCCAATAGACCGTACCGTAGATATCACAGCTCGCTCCAGGAGAGTTTATGAATTGTACCTTTCGTAGTATATTTATTAAATTTAACATTTAGAATAAATCCTATATCGACAACCACAATCTTCCATCTCTGATATCTCCAATAGTTTCTTACTTCTAACATTTATTTTAGCAGTTCATATACTAATAAACCTATGGAGTCTTATAAATTATAGAAATATTTAAAAATAATCCTAGTCCTTTGTTTTATTCAGCAAGAAATCTTTGTGTCAGTTGTATCATGTATGAAATGATATATAATAATGCATATGTTGTAGGCAGATAGCATAATTAGCTGTTTAATTAACAGTCTAGCCACATTTTAAAACTGCACCATATCTTCCAGAATGATATTTAGCCAATTGATCAAACAGCCAAACAGGTGACTTGGATTGATGATTTTTCATTATTTGCCTAGCCTTTTCATAGTTTAATGCAAAATAGGACAATAGAAAATGCTGTGATAATATTAATGTGAATTTAGCTGCAACAAGTTCTGCTCCAAAAAGAGTTTCAGAGTGGTCAAAAAAAATTACCTTAACTATGATGAAGAGAATGTCTCCATAGTTAATTTTACATATCTTGATTGTTTGACAAGAGTTGAAAATAGATAGGTTAGTATGTGGTAGATAGATTCCTGATTTATTTTGTTTAAGTCCAAAAAGCCTTTTTGTATATTATTCTAAACAAACCTATGATAAATTTTATATCTTAGGCAAATATATGGTCACATGGTTACACCATTGTATAAATGGCCTAAGCATTAGCCAGCTAGTTTATTAAATGTTGTAATAAACACTACGGCTGAATATCATTCAGGACGTTTAGTAAACTGGCTAGGCAAATATTGAACAGCTGATTAAGCTGGTTGGCTGCTACACATACTAAAAGGATGAGGAAAATTTTATGATGCAAACTGTAATAAGATATTTTAAATTTTGATATATAAGGTTTTATTCTATATACAATATTATTTACAGTTACGATAGAGGTGGTCTCTGTGATATAGCTTTAAGTGAACCATTACTAAAGTTAAGACCCAGGAAGGACCTTATAGAAACACTGCTCCATGAAATGATTCACGCCTATCTTTTTGTGACGTGCCGTGATCAGGACAGAGATGGACATGGACCCAATTTCAAGGAACACATGCATAGGATCAACAAGGCTGCCGGACTAAATATTAGCATTTATCATGATTTCCATGATGAGGTATATTGTTACTTATAATAGTCTTTTTAATCATGCAAATAACATCCGTACTATTAATATAATATGGATAATCCAAAAGTTTACAACACATCCATTTTCAAAAAGGATTCTTTCTGGTTATGTCTCTCAACCTTTAAAAAACACAATGTCACTTATGCAATGTATTGCTGAGTGTACTCAGGTCAAAATCTTTAAAGAAAAGTAACTTGATTGATGGTTTTTCTTCTCTAGAAACTCTGTTACTTGTAGAGTTGGTGAATTGAAGGAAAAGGTTTTCTTGGATTACTTCCACAATTTAACCACATCTGCTACATTAGTAATTTTTTTGAATTACTCCCACTAATATTATGTACGCATAAGTTTGTACACATGGATGTATGGATGATTGATGCTCTTTCACAGAAAAACTACTGAATGGGTTTTAATAAAACTTTACAATAAATACAGTTTATAAATCAGAATAACACATAGGCTATAAATTATACAGATATTGTGTGAATTGTTTAAAATATAAAGATAAATGACATGTCATGCATGAGAAGCTAAACTACTTTGCTTTAATCCGCGAATGAATACGAGGGAAAATCGGTGTAATGCTGCAACCCCGCCGATTTTGAAACATTCTTCATTGGTGCTCCGCTCCTATTGGACTTGGCGTGATGATATATAGCCTATAGCCTTCCTGGATAAATGGGCTGTCTAACGGTGAAAGAATTTTTCAAATCGGACCAGCAGTTCCGGAGATTAGTGCGTTCAAACAAACAAATAAGCTTTTAACTATATTAGTATAGATTTTTTATTTTTATTTTATTATTAAGGACCTCAAACAAGGGTACACACATTACATACTAGATAACAATCACACAAAAAAAAACCCTGTGTTCCTTCAATTACAGGAGACCACAGCAAGCAATTACTAAGCTAAGAAAGTAAATGAACAATATTAATTAAGTGCTAAAAATAAAAACAAAATAAAGAAAAATAGAAATAGAAGTTAAAATAAAAGTGACATTCTAAATAACCTAATTATACAAAAGAAAACCCTGCCAAGTGTGAGGTTAGACTGGGAGCGAATGAGCAATGAGGAGGTCAGGCGCTTCAAAGGGGCTTCAAGGTTTCCGATCCCCGCGAGCCGTCAACACGGATCGAAACATCCGCTTGATTAATTCGGACTCGGTCTAGAGATAGCGGTACTTTTGTCGAGGGGCACCTTCGACTGTTTTCGAAGTTATTCCCCAGTATGAAACAGAACAGTTTTAAGGTTCTTTTCGTGTCACACTTCGTCTGCGTAAAATTAAGTGAAAAATTTTAGGGTGTTTATACATTTGACTGGCCTGTTGGCGCAGTGGGCAGTGACCTTGCCTTCCACTCCAGGGGTCGTGGGTTCGATCCCGCCTCCAGTCTGGGTGTATTATCTATATGTATATATTTCTGTATAACAACATATATTTGTGTGTAACAGGCGTCTGTTACCTATAACACAGGCATTAACTTGTCTATCTTAGGAATAGACGTCATATAGTCCTGTATATATTTATTTATTATTATTTATGTATACAGAATATAGCGTTTCTCGATAAAGGGGCTATCTAACTCTCAAAGAATTATTCAAATCGGACCGGTAGTTCCCGAGGTTAGCGCGCTCAAGCAAATAAACAAACAAACTCTTCAGTTTTATATACTAGTACTAGCTGTCCGCGTGGGCCACCCTTAACATTTAGGGGGATGAAAAATAGATGTCGACCGATTCTCAATCCTAGCCAATATGCACGCAAAATTTCATGAAAATCGGCCGAGCCGAGTTTGGCAACGCACCCCGTGACACGAGAATTTTATATATTAGAAGACTAGCTGTACCCCGCGACCTGATCCACGTGGGCCACCCTTATCACTTAGGAGATTAAAATAGGTAGTAGCCGATTCTCAGTCCTACTGAATAAGCATATAAAATTTCCTAAAAATCACCCTGTGACATGAGAATTTTATGTATTAGATAAATAACTCATGATATAATTGGCGTGCCTCTGCTCCTCAAGATCCCATATTGTTGTTATTATAAATTGTATACACAGAGTCAGCAGCGGTTCATACGCAGAAGTAATAGTGTTGTAATTAAAGAGTTGTCGATATTTTTTGCGGTTAACGACGCGCACTCGTTACGCGGAACACTCACTGATTTCATCGACACGCGACGCATTCCTTGTCGGTCAACTCTCCGGTGTCTTTTGCGAGAGTGCGTTTTATTTAATTGTAAGATATAATTTTCTTTGAAAAATTTAATAAAAACGAAAGAAAATGATTTTTTTTTTTAATAACCTGTAGAACACTGGTCATGTCCATGTAGGGTAAGTCAATTTTTTTGCATCTGCCCACCGACCGACGACATTTCGAGGAAGATAAACTTTTCACACTGGTTCAAAAATGCTAAAGAAAATTCTTGGATTTTTTTTTTGCACGAATTTTCTTTGAAAATGCTGTGAGAAAAAGGTGCGGGAAAAATATTTCTAAAATTTTTTTTTATTATTGTTTAAAAAACTTGAAATTATTGGAAAAACTGGTTTTCCCAAACAAGTGTATGTGAATAGACTAGAATATTTAATATATCATATACTAATATATAAAGCTGAAGAGTTTGTTTGTTTGCTTGAACGCGCTAATCTCAGGAAATACTGGTCGGATTAGAAAAATTCTTACAATATTTGATAGCCCATTTATCGAGGCTATAGGTTATATATCGTCACGCTAAAAGTGAATCTATCTTTTAATACTTAATTGTACACAGATGAAGTCGCGAGCACAGCTAGTAAATAATATAATTATTGAAAATTTTGTTGAAAAATAAAATTACAAAATATATATATTTTTTCAGACTTTTTTTTAAATAAAACAAGGGGCAAACGGGGTGGCGGTTCACCTAAGTGACTACCGATGCCCATGGACAACTAAAACACCAGAGGGACCGTAGATGCGTTGCTGGCCTTTGAGAAATAAGTATGCTCTTTTCTACCTAAGTGACCATCAATAGCTATGGACCATTGAACCATCAGGAGTTACGCATAAGATGCGTTACCGTTATTCTTTAGTCCGCTAATAAAGGATTTTTAATTGAGCCAGATTTAGGAGGTCTAAAAACTCTTGTAATTTAACGCGGGAAAAAGTCAGTGTCTTATATAAGTTCATTACTAGATAAAAAAGTCATAACTACAAAACTGGATAGCGTTATACGATACAACTAAGATAAAAAAAACGTATGAACTAAAACTGTCCGCATGTCACGAAACTAATCACATGATCGCATGCCCAGTTAACCTTATCGCGATCGGATAGTTTCAGACACATGTAACTTATATTAATATTAAAATGGGTGTAAAGTGAGTAGTCGACTTCCTAATAGAGCCGTCACGAACGACACTAAATGCTAACGAAAAAGGACACCGTCGCTTGCTTAGGTATCGTGTGTTAACAGTGTTATGCAACACGCTAAAACAGCCTATTGTACTTTATCGTGCTGAGATGAACCAACATTTTAGCTCTGATATATCGACCTAGAGATCGCCGACTGGACGAAATTCAACCACTAATCTCTAAATTTGCGTAACATATACCTATTTAAGACTATTTACAAAATTTTAATACCTTGTACAACGACATTGTCATATTTGACAATTAATATTCATACGGTCGTCATGATTTCGCTTTAACACCGTCTTAAAGTGAAATGTATACATGTGTGTGTAAATCGTTTGGCTTTGGTGTGCGTGTGGTTTTATTTAAATAGTTAAACATATTTATAAGACATATTATATAAAAATATTAGCATTCGCACACCATCCTCTGGAGAAACTATAATGGCTGCAAAATTTCATACTCTTCCGGCCACGCAATTTTCATAAAATAGTACTGTAAGTTCTTACTTCTATTAATATATAGATAGAATATTTTTAAGTTAGTTCTAAATAAAGATTCGGCCAGATAACTCCACATTACTATTACATATAAAGAACGGATTCTGGGGCACGGTGTCGAAACTTTTTCACGGGAACGTCTTACATTTCACAAAATGTATTTATTTATTCTCGTTTCCTGGTTGTCGTTAACTGTGACCCACATTTAAGTTACATAAGCGGGAAAATTCGTACACTGTAAATATAGACGACGGCCGGTCTTATCTATCCGACGGTTCGCTTGCTGAAATCCCTGTTTATCACGAAAATTAAATTGGCGATAAGGCAGTTTGGTACGTTAATAAGGCACAATTGCAAGGTTTAGTGAAGCGTTCGATACAATGCTGCAAGAAATATTTCATTAATTGAGGCATCTGATTATCGCCAGACAATCGGGTCTTGCTTGGTGGAAACAATTGATAAGCGAGGTTGGATTAAATTGCTTAGCACTATTCCAGTGTGACTGGAATGTCTAGATGTTTTTGGTTTTGGAGTACTATAGCCAGCTACCATTGAAACTTGCAACTTATAAAAACGTAGATAATTTATTGCACTTGGTGCAAAGGTGGAAGATTTAATAACGTATTTGATGTTTTTACTTTAGACGGATAATAGTATAGACCAGGGGTGGCAAACCGCTCGATCATGATCGACCGTTCGATCACGATCGACCGTTCGATCGCAACTATTAGTTCCGTCGATCGTGGAAAGGGTATAATTTTCAGTTTAACGTTTTCCATCTTTATAAATAAAAAAATGCTAAATAATAGTGTGCTGGACTATGCTCTTTCACTTAAGATTTCAATAAGAATGTAGTAGGATTTCGTCAGTAATCATGTGTGTAATGACGTTGTCCATCCCTGGTATAGACAGTTTAGGCTTTTTAAATTCGGTTTCCATTATTTCAACTGGTTTTTATGGAGTTCGGTAATTTCCCAAAAATGCATGCATATAAATTTTTTTTCTTCCCAAAGTCGTTGTTTGCACTGTAATGAGTGATATTCCGTCGGGGGAGTCTGACGTTCTGTGCGAAACGTAACTCTGTTACTGATAGGTTAGAAGCGGACGGGCCATTACCCTGGTCGCTGCACGTTTATTTTTTTTGTTTCAATACAGAAATCCTTGTTTATGTGTGTGTGTGTGTGTGTGTAATGTTAACATTAACGTCGAAATTCTCCAAAATATTGTAGCATTCATAACTCGAAAATTTTACAAAAAAAAGTGTGTTACGCTCGGTTGCGCAAGTAAAAGGCTTGTGACATATCACACGTTCGAGGCACGATTTGAACGAGCGAAAATTTATTATAATTATACTGCAACATATAAAATCATTATACTAAATAGCAAAAAGAATTATCTGCCCTAACAAGATAGTTAAGGAAATTCTTTATATCTATAGAACGTATAAATTAATCTTAATTTTATTTAATACACTTCGTCCGCCTGAATACAGTGATTTAGTATTTCTTTATCCCGGTCTGATAGGGAGTAAGTAGTAAGTACCAAATCGATTAAATTGCAGGGGATATGGCTGTAGGGATTGGATAATAAAATGAAGTAAATAGTAAATGACGCAACGTTCGGACAGCACAGCGTCTGCCGATTCCACTAGTCGTTTAAAAATACATATGTAATTGAGACTATTTAAATTGCCACTTATTAATTCGTTATTTAACGAATGAATAGGTAATATTTCTGTCTGTTGGGTTTCAAATGAGATTTACATAATCTTCTCTAAACGGACTTGCGATGGTCTCCTATAATTATGCCGGAGCCAGACATAACTTCATTTTAATAATAATAAAGTTTATTCAACTTAAACGTGAATGGTCATTTCAATGATCATGTAGTGTAGCCGGGGACTTTATGTAGCTGCGCAAAGTTTTATAGAACTTTGTAGACTTCAAGGACAAAAATGTACAAACACTTCGGTAATTAAATTATGAATGAAAATACGATGTAATCATTATCTTTTATATGCAAGATGTATTACGAAAAGAAAGACAATCAATGAACCCACGAATGCAAATTTGTTACGAGACAATGAACACTTACAAAGGATAGGTATTGCCGGCGGTCGGACAATAGAGTTGAAAGTTACGTTTGACGCAAGGCACTCCTCTGATTATTTGACCTTGCAGTTCGTATCCCAAGGCCAGAGACAGGGCAGTCCACAAGATCTGAAAAAAAAAATCAGTAACATGTTATACAACAGAATACATTCTAAAATTGTAACAGGACGTGATTATATAGATGATAAATATAAGGACATATATTTTTTTGTGCTCCGATATACTTAAACAAACAAATTTGTGACAATGGTATAGAGCAGCGTTTCCCAAACTAATTTTTTCAAGACCCGGTTATTTATACATCTTTTTTTCGCGAGTCATTAATTTTTTTTGCATTTACAAGTCCAAGGGAAACAATGCGAAAATTATAAATTATTTACTCTATTTTAAGTATAATGCTGGAGCCAGACATAGCTTCATTTGTATGATCATATAGTGCGGTCGGGGACTTAGTGTAGCTGCACAAAGTTTTATAGTCTTTAAGGACAAAAATGTGCAAAAAACTTTGAGCTATGTCTGGCTCCGGCATACTACTACGACGTCTGTAAATTTTGGGGCAGATATTTTTTACTTCCTTTCATAACTTTATGCTAACATTTTTTTTCAAAGAAAACTGAATGTACCTTAAATATATTATAGCTAGTTTTCCGCGACATGTAAATTTGCTAACCGTGTCCCGATACCGGGTCGCAACTCACCATTTGAGAAACGCTGCATGCTCAAATGATATTAAAAGTTTCACATCAACTGGAAATTTCTATAAATCTTGTTGCATTAAAAAATTTATTGACCACCTCTAAATAGCTCGCGGCCCCATATCTTTGCGGCCCGCGACTGTTTTGTAAATGGAAATCTAATTCTTATAAATATATTGCATTACAGGTGCGTAAATTTTTGTTGTGATGCATTAAAATTCAGCATTTTAAATATCACAAATTGATAACTAGGCACACAAAAATTGTGGCCTGCCAATATCTACTTTTTAACGATATGGCCCGCATGTACCTCATTTTTAGGGTTCCGTAGTATTACAAGGAACCCTTATAATTTCGCTCTGTCCGTCCGTCCGTCTGTCCGCCCGTAAGGTGGTAGAGACTTGAAATTTTCCATGTTGATAGAACATGCCAAAAACTTATTAGGAAAATTATTTTCATCGAAATCGGACTGCAACTTTTGAAGTTATTTAACAAATATGTTTATAGCGTATCAGATACGGAACCCTTCTATATAAGCGTGGCATGACACGCTCTTGGCCATTTTTATTTAACGATGTGGCCTTTGCCTGCCAAAATGGTGCCGATCTCTGCTGTAAGATTTTAAAGGTAACAATTTTTTTTTTTCAAATAGATAGCATTTACACTTTTATAGGATCTCTTTATTTGAAACAATTTCCTACTATAAACTTTGGACGATAGTAGGGAACTTAATAAGGCCGCTGTTAAAAATAACAGACAGACGTTTCAATTTTATTAGTGTATAAAAGATTCAAGAAAGATGACATATAAGCAACCGGCCTTGTGTCGTGAATTTATTAATTAATGTCATTAGCGTGTGATGACACGATGAAGAGTTAGTATGTATTTCGTGAATATTTTAAGATCATGGGTTTATCTTGATTTATGTTGCGTTAGCAACCATATAAATGAATCAAGAAATCAATCTATGTGCTAGTACGGATCAAATTACACTAAATAAATCTGACTGATGGAAATGATTAAAAAAGTATCAAAATATAAAAGAATTTTTCACGACGAAAATATAAAAAGAAGTTTACAGAAAGAAAACTGGACGTTAAAATATTAGAAGTCTCTTATACTCCTTGTTTTCCGTAAACTATATTTTCTCCATAGTTTCCGTTAAAAAGCAATATATCCCCAATAGATCCCTAGAGTAAAGCTAGAAGCATATATCCGTCCCCAAAAAGCGCATACCCCTAAAGTAATTACATGACATCACCTGACACACTGTCCAAAGATACTCGTCATTTAGACTACATATGACATCATCGTTATCAAAAGCCTCTTTTATCTTTATTACCTGTTAACGAGAAAATATATTTAATATTACTTCGTTAAATAATTACAAAACCGCAAAATCTGTAATAATTTAAATAAATAGGAATAGAATGCTTTTCCGTCACTTCGTAACCTGCATTAGTAACGGCACTACACACTTCATTTCTTTGCTTATTAAAAAAATTCTAAGATGAAATTTTTAATACTTGCAAGTGTCGTTCTTCTTGCGGTTTTATCGACATGCTGGGCCCACAATATGACGGCCGGCACCACTCACAACACTAAATTGGTCTGGCAAAGAAAAGCGGAGTATAGGAAACTACCATTTCTGAAAAGATCTAAGGATATTTATTACTCTGACCCAGCCAATCGAGTGATTAGGGTGAGTTACTAAATATACTTTATTAAATTTCTAGCTCTTATATTATAAACATTAGAGATAGAGCCACGCTTGCGGCCCTTTTGGTTTGCAATTGAATTGGGCAACCGCGTCTGTGTACCAGTGCCTCTTTCCCACATATGATCGGCGTGAAGTGGCGGCAATGCCGTCACGTCTAGTGATGGTGTTGTTGTCTCGTTTCTTTCGTTTTGTGAGAGTTCCCGGTGGACTAAACCCCTATTTAAAATCCGGCAATGCATCACCGAGCTTTCTAGTCCATTGACGTCGCTAGTCACTTACCGCCTGCTCCTTTGTCCCTTGTCACATAAAAAAAACTAATATTTTAAACTTTGATTTTTTCAGGGAATAATAGCTAAAGATTTGGCACACTCGGATGGAACAGCCACCATCATAGCAGGAGGAATTGGTTCGAGTTTCGTAAACATTCGACTAAAAAGTTCTCGCGGAAGCGGTCTAAGATATCACATCGAAATTTACGTATAATCAGGGCTCCTATGACAGGGGTGCACGCAGAGACTGCACATGTAGAACCCTGTAAACTCAGGTGCAGTTATAGTTCTTTTTAAATATAAACACACTGGAAGGGATGGTGAGGGGATAGACATAACTATGGACTTACTATTCTCGAGGATAAGCGTGCCAATAAAGAAGTGTTAAAAGAAGGCCTGCACATTCAAGCATCGAAACGAAGAAGTTTTGACGAAGAAACTTTGAAGAAGACGCAATTTGTCCCAAAAAATATTCATAAAACTAAATGTATAAAACAAACATCTATTAACACAATGTCTTTAATTTGTTTAAATTTGACAAAAAAAATATTTTAATATTTAAAAACGGAATTAAGTGCACGAAGGTTTCAAATATTAAAATGTTAAAGAACAATATATTATCGGCTACGGACCAATGACAAACTAAGTTATCGAAGCAGCCGCCGGCCGCCGTAAGGAAGGCAAAAATGCAATTTCTGGACAAGAACTAGTCAATGATAACAATATGTTCTTAATCCAACTCAAGCCAACAACTTTCAGCTCTGATTCGAAACAATCGTAAGTCCGTGGTTGCTGACAGATCATATTTTTGTTTCTTTGATCTGAGCGTGGACATAAGAATATATTTGAGGTCGAGTCGATTTTACTTGTTGTGAAAGTGTTCGTGCTAAACCCACAACGGACCCTTTTTAGCGTCAACCTAGGTTGCGTTTGTGTTGATTAAAAACGTAACAGATTAAGACTTGCCTCTGTGGGCCTAGCGCGAACATTTTCATCCTAAGTAGAGTCGACTCGTCGGCTTACAGCTTAATTCATTTCGAAAAGTCCGCGCTAGGCCCGCTTTGTGCCTTGTCTTTTCTTGTCCCATACACATTAATGTGCCCATATTAATACAAATGAACTGCAAAATCGCCTCTCCTAACGGTCATAAGTATTTAAATATAGCTGCGGATGAAATTTAAAAGCACCGTGGGCGAGAATAATATTCAAGGATGTATGTAGGTAAACGTAGGTTTTAAATGACATCAGAAAAAGCAACCTAGACTATTTTTATCTGATGAAGGTATATTTATCTGATTACCAACGCGAAGAAACAAAAAGATCGTTTGTTTTATGCTAATTGTTACATTTTACTTTTGGAATTATATCGAAAGTAAATAAAATAAAACAGATAACTCATTAATGTCTCATGTCTTCAGAGAGTGCATCTTCCATTTTTAACTTTAACAGTAACTACTAAATGACGAAAACTTTTACAATTTATCGTCACTGCGCTTGAATCGCTCAGCCCTTATTTAGGAACAATTCTTGTTAATTGAATTTGAGGGTATCTTAACTCGCCCCACAACCACATCCTCTACAATCTAAGCGGACCCCGGTATTTAACCGGGATAACGCAAGGAAGAAGAAGATTGTATTATATTATATTCAAAAATACATTTATTTACATATCACGCAGTCGATAATTACAATTTTTCAGTCCAATACTTTTTCAATTTCCGCACAAATAGTTACACAAAGAAACACTTTCGCAGCAATATTCTGCAGCCAATTTTTTCGTTAACTGCACAGCTTTTAAAATCAACAATACGACTATCGGTGTATTATTTTACAGTGCTATAACGGTGAAGTGCTATGGTTCAAATCGACACATAACTTCTTTGTATTTTTTGGCTGACGTAATTTTTTAACAACGATCTAGTGTTCGACTGGTGATGATAGAAAGTTTATGTTTCTGAACGAATAGATAGTAGATAAAAACATGTTTCTAGGACATCGGGAAGTACCCTATAGGTTTTGATTCCCTTCTCGAATGTACTGTTATAGGGAATGAGACATAAATGGTCACAGCTTCAAGGGATTACAGACCTCAGTATTTGGTATTAATTTCAACTTTTTATCTGTTCGTGTTTCTGAGAAAAGGGTATGGTCAGACAGATACACAGATAGACAAACAGACACTGTTGCAAGGACAAATTCACAGTTTTCGGATTTTTTCCTTTACTTGTGCTACAAGATGTAGCTTCTTCTTTCTTCAAAAGTTGGAGATACGCAGACTGACAGACAGACAGACATAAAAAAAATTACAACTTGCGTCTTCGCTATATGTAGTTATATGCAATTAGTAAAAAGAAACAATGAAGTTTCGAACAAACCCTTAACTCTATTTCTATGTATAAAAGATTGAACTAAGAGAATAATAGCCGAGCGACAATAATCCGGTATCCAACAGGCTTCACCTAAGTCTGCTAACACTTTCAACCGTTGAGCCATAGAGGCTCTAATTAAGCACCGTAATTCCATATTAATTACGCTTGCTTTGACAGTCAACAAACGAGCAACAGCTTTATTATTTCAATGCGCTCCGCCGACATGACACCGCGGTCTAAATCAAATCTCATTTGCATACAAACACATTATCAATACTGCAACAATTGCGCAAATCGTTTGTTGGAAGAGCCGTGTGCAACAATTTGATATTACTTTGTGGGAAAACATACAACATCAAATAAGATGTAAACATTAACAAATCTTCTTTTTCCTAGCGTTAGCCAGTCTAGTACCAGGGTTCGTTGAACATGCAGAGGATGTGGGTGTGGGGCGAGTTAAGATGGCTGCCATCTAACGTCACCCACGGAACATCTACAATCTCTCGAATAGTATTACTAAGTGACATTAAGCGGGACCCACTGTTTTAAGTGCCTTCCGAAAAAGGAAGGAGGTCGGATTTTTGAAAAACTGTATTAGAATGGGTCACCCATCTATAACCAGGCCGCGATAGGAACTGCTTAACCTAACGATCGACTCAAATGCCGACCAAAGATTGTTACTATAACCTACGTCGCACATAATAAAGCATTAAATCTAGAAAATAAGATATGTACTTGTATACTCGACCAAGAAAGTGCTTTACCATATTGGTTAACAGCTCTTACTTAAAGAAAATTTTGCTAAAGGTTATTGTTTGAAATTACGTAATGCATAACAAGCAAAAATGAGCCTTTTAACTAATTGACGTGCAAACGACATTCGACCTTAGCATGGCAAACGAATTTCTTGGCCGACTATACATCCAGATCTCAATCTATATAGACCTCGTCAATCTTCTGTAGATTTATAGAAATCTATCTATTGTACAAATAAAAATGTTTAAACGGAACTCTTTTATACAATAGAAATTGTTAACTTTATCACACGCGGAATAAATCACGCAATATATCGCGGCCAATAAACTTTTGAAGCGCCACAGCGCAGATTTTAAATCACAGCCGACATATTTTTATTTTCCTATTGAAAAGTTTTTTTATTACGTATTTCCTGATCTGAATGGGTGTATAATCTGTCGTGTATAAAAGCAATTATACAACTATTGGAGTTTGATCAATTTTGTTTTTTTAAATAGACTTTAAAATTTGATTTATTGTACAAATACCCTCTAACAACAACACATTAATAATCTATTCTTGGAGTTTCAAACCCAATTCAATCAAAAAATAAGTCACCCGTTCCAAAAGAACGGTGACTCGACAATTCGACCAAAAATAAATAGATAAAAATATGCGGGTAGAAAAATTTCACGCAACAAACGTGTTGTCTTTCCAACGACTGCCGGTGCACTGCCTGATTTGCCCCGTTTTTTTTCTGATCGTGTAATGCTGTTGGTCAGAGTAACCTTCACAGCGTCAACGGATAAAAAGCTCTACACCATGGGATAGCCATCAACTGATGGTTACTGAATCGGTTTTGACGATATCAAGTGTACCGTGCTGGTGGGTATGTAGGGGGAAGGGGGGTAGGGGGAAGGGAGAAAACGGACGCGCAGCACAAAGACAAACGTCTCGCAAGCAATTTCAGCGATATTGCACAAGACAATATGCAACAATGGCCGGGTCTCTGGGAGTGTGCTGACGAAGACGCGCGAATTGTTTTCAGCGATCACGTGTGTTGCGGTGTCGTGTGCATTGCATTTCGGAAATTATGTCACGTTATTGTATATGCTGTTTCTTTCGCCAGTCGATACCCGCTAGATTATTTGCGTATTTTCAAATCATTCTGCATATTCAAATTGTACACGAAAGTTTTCTTTTTAATTAAAAAAAATGACGCTTCGAAGATCAAAGATTAATCTTTCAGATTATGTTAGAATAGATTTAATGCTGTTACCTTTAAAACTTTACCTTACGACACTAGCGATTACTCGTTTGATCGATTGGATAAGGATCAATCTTACCTGAAAAGAAAAAAAACACATATTTAGAAAAAAATATTATGTTTAACAATTAGTTGGAATACCAAACATTTACATACATTCTCTTAAGGTAAGCTACTATTAAGTAAAGATATAAGATATTATGAGGAAAAAGCTGTGCCCGCGACTTCGTCTGCCTAAAATAAGTAAAAAAAATTGATTTCATTTTAGCCTGATCATATATTGTATATAGCCTATAGCTTCCTCGATAAATAAGCTATCTAACACTGAAAGAATTTTTCAAATCGGATCAGTAGCTCCTGAGATTAGCGAGTGCAAGTAGACAAACAAATTAACAAACTCTTCAGCTTTATATATAAGTAAAGTATATATGATTGAGAAAGAAGGGTATATGCTTCGGAAGCGACTTAGGGACCTTCAAGAAAAGTGCACACTGATTCCTCAAAGGTCGACCACGCATATGCGAGCCTTAACAACATTAAACCAACGCTAACAACATTTAATAAATATAATATATGGTTAGTCCCTTGTGTATCCAACAAAGGCTCGCCGGCCCGGGAAATGAGCCAAATGAACAATTATGCGCCGGTATTCAAGGTAAATGCAATGGAAAACATCGCGAGCCGCTGATATGAAAATTTTATCATGGACTCTATCGGTCTAGTTTAACACTTATTTCAATGATCAAGGAACCAAGTACAAGTAACAATTGTAGCACCGTCGTTCATTATCTCTTAAATACCTCATGGTGTTTGTATAAAAAAAGGAAAATGTGACTGTATTTTACATAAAAAACACAATCCATCGTTGTTATGAACAGATAATTCAATTTTATTTTACGGGTAAAGGTTACAACTTTTTTTTTCTATTTATTTATTTTCAATTTTGATTTTGAATCCGTATATCTTAGAAACGGGTGGCTCTTAGGGAAAAAAGTATTGGTATATTTTTGGTAGATAATTATGTGATCTACAATTTTTACCTTAACGAGACTATGATGAAACTAGCCGTTTATTTATTTTATTGTTTTATCTATAATTTTGTAAAAGTAAAAATATGACAACTTACAAAAACGAGTTTTTGTAATCGTACGTTGCGATTTCAAAATGACCTTATTTTATAAATTACTAAGTTGACACACTTTTGAAAAGCTAGTTATCGAGATGTGAGAGGTTTTTTTGTTATGGATATATGACGGTCTTAAAAAAATACTAGGATCATTGTAGTTTTGCTTAATATTCCCGCTAACCTACCCGCTAAGCGGAAGCTGGTGGCCAAAATCAACCGAGGTCGAGGTTCGAACTAGGTCCTTAATGTTTTCAGCTCACCCTATCAACCGTTGAGCTATTGAGGTTCACAATAGCATATATGCAGTCATAAACATGACGAAATTTCTGCTTAGTCGGATCCGAAATAACCTAAATAGGCAATAACGTGATCACAATAGAAACCTATTACGCACTGCCAGCGATTTCTGATGCCCTGGTAATGGTAGAGCGCATAGGATTTACCTGAAATAATTTCATTGGTATATATAATTATGTTTTGTATTTACGAAATGTACGCGGTTTACATTCCTCCTTTAAACAGAAAAATTAACGCGACCTTTACTTTTGTGAGAAGGCACACCAAGGTGGAAGGTTTCGGCGAGGAATAAAAGGTGGGAGCGTAGGTCGATATGCTCAACCACTGGGGAGGAAGATTTTCGTGTCCGGACTAGTTGGAGTTGCCAAAGACGGAATCGCCTCGCCAACAGTTATTCGTCGAAAGGTCTTTATATCGTAATCGTAAATAGAAACTTCGATAGCGTGAGTTGGTTTGTATGAAGATTTTCAGTGTTTGTACTGCGGTCGTCGTCATCCGTACAGCGCCATCTAGTTTATATACCGCAATGTCAAAATTATTATGACGTTTTCTTTTTCGTTCTCGGAAAGAAGTGGCGATTAAGTGTTTATTCCCTCCTTCATTGACTTCCACAGAGCTCTATTTCTTGATGAGGATATCCAACGGCTTCCCGCGACCCGAACAGTCCTCGTCAGTCCACCGTTTAGGAGGCCTTCCAGGTCGTATACCTATTTGATATAAAACAAAACATATTCTTTATTAGAAAGGACATCTAAAGACGCACTAGTAAATTCATACAAGATTTGGCGAGGCAGAGGACGGAACAGTGGCAGTGAAAGTGAGATATAGTCGCTACCTTAAACCTACACCTTGGTCGCAAGTCCCAGGCACTGCTATGATTCATTCTTCTGCAACGCTGTGGACACGGCACCCGCACGGTGAATCCATGGAATGCTAAGAAAATTGTCTCTTTCAATACAAAAGACAAACAATTGTTTAAAGATAAACTTTGCGCGATTGGAACGGAAAAAGATCGGATTTGCAAAAAAAAAAAACAAAACAAATCTTGGTTACTTCTTAAACCCGATCGCAAAGTTATTACCGCGTCCATTTGTGAATTTAAGCTATCTAGGGACTTATTTAAATTCACACAAAAATTTGCAGTGCAATTTTATTTATTAACATATTATCAGCGGACCCGGCAGACTATGTTCTGCCCGAACGTTGGGCTACTTGTTATTTACTTCTATTATCCTATATCATCGCCGTCCCCGTCCTCGTCCCCGTCCCCGTATAAGTTCAAATTGACTCTACATTTTAGATATAAAAAGAAAAAGAAAAGGGCTGTTTTTAGGGGTTTCCCGGAAATTATTATTTCCCGTAAAAACCATCCTTGGACTTCAATGAACATTTAAAAAAAAGAATTGGTTAAATTGGTCTAGGCGTTGTTGACTTATGCGCTTACCAACACATTTTGCGATTCATTTTTATATATATAGACTAGCGGATCCGGTAGACATTGTCCTACTCGAACGTTGGGTTGCCTACTATTTACTGCATTGCATGCTATTATCCTATAATGTAATTCCCTTTCCAATTCCCATTTGCGTTTCGCACCCGTGTCCCCTGTCATCCGAGTTCCCTTTACCAATATTTTCGAAAACTACCAGTAACAGATAGACAGACTTTTAAGTATACAAACCTTGTCCTAACTTTAATGAACACAACAAAGAATTATCCAATTTGGTGCATTCGTTCGGGGTTTTTGCGCTTCCATACATTTTAGAAGCTAATTTTTATTTATATCGATAAATTTTCTTATGTTAAGTGCATAATTTTAATCGCGCCCATGTAACCAGATCCTCACTTGGATATTATTCCTTGAACTTCAAGCCGTTCGCTCCTTGTTACGCAAAGTCTCACCTAACTTACGTTTATTTTATCACATACATTTCATATGCGGTGCGCATGACGCGAGCGTTTCGTTTCCCCGTACTGCACTAATTTAGATTTTGTATGATGGTTTGGGTAAAGTACTGCGTAAGAGACATATGAACGAATAAAAAACGATCTAAAGATTCAGTGGCTCAAGGGGATAAAAGGGCGGACTGTAGTTGTTGTTGATTCGTTGGATATTTCCTTCAACGCCAACCAAGCGAAGTTGGGGTTAACCAATTAGTGTTTGTTTAAACATGTTAAATTATGGTAAGCAAATTAAACGGTTGGCACTGAGAAATAACAATTTGAAAGTGACGGTATCCTTGAGAAAGTCAAATATTGAGCGAACGAGAGTGCATTTAACGTTGAGCTGTGTTTATCGGACTTTCTACTCGATCGAGGCGTTTATAACATACGATATATCGTAACAGATGACGATGCGACACGATTATCTTTGTTAGATGTAGTCTCTAGTGGTCTCTGCTAATTGCTCTGTAACTGTCTGCTATACAAGCCACGCCACCATTGGTTTTTTCACCGTATTTAAGTTCACGAGTCGGTATACTTATTATTAAAACTCTTAGGTGATTTGTGACGATTGCAGTACATAATTATATGGCCATTGAACATGCAAACGTTTTATTTCCTTCTTTAAAAAACTTAATTGTGATTCCTGTAGTAGAACAATATAATATAAAGGATCTGAGAAGGTCTGATTTAATATTTCATTGCATTTGGTTGTTTGTACTATGACTTCATTTCAAATTAAATTATTGACAAAGAAATCAAGGCGCCCTGTTTTCTCTCAAAACACTCACTTCCATTAGTTAGTTTTGCTTAAGAAGGCTTGAAGTATCTCTCTCTTTACTGAGGAAAACTATCAATAATTGTTTGTTGGTGATAATGTTTACGGTGTCACTTTCCCCATTACACCAAATTCTCGCTTTTTAGGGCATTATTCTCAACTTCCTTAAAGTCTATTGGATCTTCTTGAAGTATTTGGGGGATGTTAGATTATAACAATGTATGAAGGACTATGCTAAAAGTAGACTAGCGAGCTCATGAGAGAGGATCTCAGAAGAGTTTGAAACTGGTTGGACAATCTTCACATAACATACACGTGACTTTTAAAAGCCATTTATTATTATAACTATGTATTCCGCTCACAAGTCTAAGCTCCAAAATAGACTAGCTTGCGCGAAAAATAACTGAGCCATGCGAACTTTTCATTTCCTACTCTCTTACAGCCTGGAAATGTTCACTATGTTCAACATAAATTTCTATAAAGATAACTATATCAGCAAACACCATTTAATAGCAATTTATTAACATAGTTAGATTATGGCTTTTATCTGATAAGAGACATTCTAACTCTTAAAAACTGCAGTGCCATTGTAAATACACAGATAATAAAAATGTGTGAGGATAAATAGAAGTCAAAATATAAATAATTTTTCATAGTCCCACATGCAGTCTTTTTGGGTTACAGCCGAACTGGACAAGTGAGTTCAGATAGGTATGGTAGGTAGGTACAGTACTGGTACCTTTGCGTCCCATAAGGTTGGTGTGAAGTGGCAACACTGCTATCACATCAAGTGATGGTATTGATGTTGTTGCGTTCGGTTTGTGAGCGTTTCCAGTAGCCCAGACCCCTCCTTAAAGGCCAGCAACACATTTGGTTGATATTTGTTATGTTTTGATTTTGGGAGGACTTGATGGCCGCCTCAGGTCGAGCAATTGATGTCGGTACTTTTTGGGCTTAGAACATATAGGCCCTTACACCCAAAATATAGTTTTGCCTTTGAAACGAAAAGAAGAAGAATGCATTTGATTGCCTCCTAGTAGTTCAGACATCCATGGGCGTTGGTAGTAACTTAGATGAGCCGCTTGCCTGTTTGCCCCCCGTAATATCAAAATTACAACAAAACTTACTTTTTCTTAGCAGATCTTCTATACATTTCTCTATGTGAGCCATCCATTCTTCCTTCTCTGTCGCTGTAGCAGCATAGACAGCAAAAGATTTAGATGCAGTACGGATTAACCATCCATTACGATATTCTAAAAAAAAACAGAGATCGAGCATACTTCAAATGAAAGAATATGTATTGTGTGACATATTTGTTAAATAAATTAAACAAAGATGTGGAAAAAGCGGGATCTAAACATGGATATTTTATACATGTTGCTTTATTAGGCACCAAAAATTTCAATACCACTGCTGCCACCAATAGAAATTCATCATTCTGTTATCAATGATGGTAGCACTGATAACAAAATATATCACTAATGCAGTCTGTTGCGAACAATCAGTTAAATTCATCCTACATCATGATAGTGGCAACAGTGATAGAACTTAACACAGTTTACAAAGAGCCTTTTTACTGAAGATAAGTCAATACTTCTACTTTTATAATTGAAGAGAAATTTTCTTAGCTTTTCATGGATTCACTCTGCGAGTGCCGGGTCTATCGCGTTGCAGAGGAAGGAAGCATATCTATGCCTAAGACTAGTGACCTCTGTGTAGGTTTAAGAGTACTCTTTAAAGTGGCTATCAACACTCACCTTCACTTGCAGTGTTTCCTCTTCTGCCAAGTCAAATCTGGTACAATGCTATAATTAACACAACTACAGTAATGTGTGTATCTATATTTTCTATCGATTCAAAAAAAACATTGGTACCCAGAAGGATCCACAAGTAAGGTGGATTATTTAAATTAGTTATTGTATTAGTTAGTGTTATTACTAAGTTGAGTTGAGTCATCATCAACATAAGATGTAAATATGTACAACAAATGAAAAAAGTGATAACACTGTTACACTATGATTCATCACATAGTGATTCATTTCAACTATTTCAATGCTAATAATATTTAGTCTATGACACTAAAATTACCATTATATTATCTAATCAATGTTATCAACAAATTTATATAATTCTAAGTGATGTATATATTGAAGTTAATTTAAATAATTTCTAAACCAAACTATTTATTGGACATGCAGAAAATATATTTTGTGCTCTGTTTATCAAGCTAGCTAATAATTATTATTTTTGTTTACATATAGAGTTATCTATTTTATCACTTTCAGTATGCAAAATAAAGGTACATCTGATAAAAATGAACATGTACTATGCCCTAACCAATGAGCTCACCAAAAATGGTTAGAAGACCAGCTTAAATGCGGTAGAGGTGGGAGTGAGAGGTATACCATCAACATCCCTATACAACCTAGTAAAAGAGCTTGGCTTGTCAAGAATTATCATAAGTTCATTATTAGAGAGCATTTAAAGCTGCACTAGTAGGATCATAGCAGATTTGTCTAGGAAGGGGAGGGAACACTGGCGGTAAATGCGAGTATTAGTGCCCACTATCAAGAGCATAGTTAAACCGACATATGGGGATTACGCTGGGAAAAAAGACGAATTTTTATCACAATCGGTTCAGTGGTTTCACAGCTTATCGCAAACATACATCGTCAAAGTCATATATTATGTATAATTTTATTACTTATGTATAATATTTTTTAATCATTTAATAATTTGCTGATACAACTTACGACTTAAAAGCTCGTGACACGCGATTTTTATGTACTTGTTATAAGTGCTTTCTTAGGAGCAACGTCTTCGGTGGGCCCGTTGGAATTTATCTCTGCATCATCGCCGTTCGTTATTTCGTTATTTTCAATTGATTCTGCAGCATTGTGATCTGTATTGTGCCCGTTATATCATTTAGATGGTTTGATATCTGGATGGTGTTGTGCAATTGAGCGTCAAGCCAGAAAAAATCAAATTTGAAAATCAATATCTTATCTTAATTATATAATTTCAAAATCGGAGATTTGATGGATTCTTATGATACATTATCAATTTGATATAATAGAAAATAGCTTAAAGTATTAGAATAAATGTAAAATAAATAATTAAAAGCATATTAGTGAAAATGCCTTTCCACGTATAGAATTAAGTCAACTTATTTACTTACACCTTATATAATAACTCAAGAACGGCTTGAGCCATTTTTAAGATCTTTGATTTATTGGATTTCGGATAGCAGAATAAAAAAAGCATAAAACTAAGAATAAAGTTCATTTTCTCATATATTGATTCTGTGACTTGCTATCCAGCTTTTATATACTACATAAAAAATAAAAAAGTGCTAAAACATGCAAAGGCACCATTTTCTTTAAATGAAGCCTATGTGTTGACACGTTACTGCATAACACCATCCATCTATGATTGCCCCGGATCATCTCTGGTTTGTTGATATTTTAAAATTAATACTACTTCTCGGAAATGCAACGGGACTCGATTTCATTGCAATTCATGGTAATGGAAATTTTGGAGACCTATTGTATAGATAATGCGCAGAAAGAAATTACAGAGAAGAGCTTCAATAAGTTATTTTTTAGGTGGTTGTAAAGTAATCAGTGGTTGGAATTTGAGTCGATTGCTAAGTTAAGCAGTTTTTACCGCGGCCGGGAAATAGATGGGTGACCCATTCTAACTGATGTTTCAAATATTCGAAGTCCTCCGTGCTTTGGAAGGAATGTAAAACAGTGGGTCCCGATTAATGTCATAGAGTGATATAAGCCGTGAGATTGTAGAGATTGTGGGGGTCCCGGGGATAAAGGCAGTCGATCATCTTAGCTTACGCTACAACAACATCATCTGCATTTAAGCAGATCCTGGTACTAGACTGGGATAATGCGAGGAAGAAGATGAATTAAGCATCAATACCTTGATCGTGGAATGGGTGGACAAAATTATTGAAGACACTTAACCCGGCTGGGTAAGTGTCGAACTCTCTCATGCTATGAGCTTTACTTTAAATTCCAATACCTGCAAAATTAGGCATCCCTTATAAAAGATGAATCCCTTATATGCAGTATTCTTTTCATTACAAAAACCAGTGCAGGTAGTGAATAAATATTAATGTCGTTAATAAACCATAAATATTATGTCGTTAATAAACCGCCTTCAAAACACACCAGATGAAAAAAAAGCAAAAAATAATTAGTACTTTCTTACGATTATTTACTAGACACCTACTCGTGTGTTGTAAACACATGAGTAGGCGTCTAGTAAGTAATCGTAATAAAGTACTAACTGTTTCTTCCTTTTTAGTTTCTTGGTGAGATTTGAAGGCGGTTTTCTGAAGTATTACATACATACTTAAAATGTTAACAGAAAATTACGATAAACATTTAACTGATAAGGAAACAGATGAACCTTTAGAAACACAAAAGAGTTGCACAATGTGAATGATAAATTCGTATTGCCTCAGGCTTAAGCTACGCCCGCAGAATCGTCCGCCCTCACAAGACCTACCCCGCCGCTCCCATCATACCCGAACACTGATAAAATCGGGGGAGATATATTAATTTCGAAGGTCACGATATAGTGGTCGGTTGAATAACAAAGGTATTAATGATTCACATCAATAAATCGGCACGGTTAGCGACGAAAAGCATTGTGGTTATTACATTGTTCCGTTTGCATATTGAATTGCCGTCTATTGTTTATGGTCTGCCTGGCTGCCTGCAGCGTCGTGTGTGTTCTAGGGCTGGAGAAAGCGCTTGAAGGGTGCAATTATGCCGATCCTTTCCTCCTTTCATCTCCTTAGACTATCATACAAGCCTGAAAGCCATGCTTCTGTTACTAAAACAATTATCGATCAAGAATATCCACTATCGCAAAAAAGAGATTACAGAGAAGAGTTCTGTGAACTAATTGATAGAATCAGGCGTTACTTTGCGGAAATCCATGACATGCATGAGAAACTAAACTACTTTGCTTTAATCGCCCCCGCGGTCTAGTCACGACCTCGATCCATGTAACTGGATCGAAATATCGACAAATCAAAATTAATTATCGTGGTACGTACTCGTTATAAATAGATCATAATAAGTTTAATTTCACCGACAAAAAAGCTCTAGCTCTAACTATGTACCACCCTCTATACCAGAGAGAGAACCTGAAATGCCCATATTACATATATCGCATGCCAGATCTACTTCGTCGCTTACACAAAAGTTATGCTAAAGTAGCACAGTTACGAATTAGCGCTAGTATTCATGAGAAGAACAGAAAATCCTCCAATCACTACGAAAAAGATGAACCTTTGCTTCACAAAATTTATGTAAAATGGCTCATTTAAAAAGAAATAAAATCGAAATTCGGCTAATAACCTTAGATTTTCGTACTTTATAGCGTTTTTAAAGCCCGGCGCGTGTTATTTATTCTGTCACCTGACAGTATTAACATTGTTATCATTGTCAAAGTGTCATAATTAACAGATGTCAGCAGTCAGATAACACTCAGACTTCAGTCAATAAACTTATTATAAAAATAAAACAGAAATATTCTACTTTATAAAAAGAATAGTCATTCTAATATGAAATCTAGTTTTTGAGAATAATTAACACAAAACTCATACTACTTCTTAATATAGAAATAAACAAGGGCTCTATAATTTATTGACTTCTTGTAGTTTTAAGTTTTGAAAGTATTTAATTATGTCTAAACGTAGTCTCCTTTTTCACCCAATTATTAGTTCAATTCAACGAATAGCTTTATACGAAACTAAAGCGGTAAGTATGTGTATAATCTTAAGTAGATGATTTATTTTTCAAAGATGCAATGACAGTTTCCACTAATAAACATATTACATGAAAAGTAAGTTCTACTAACTATAAAACGTACGTAATTTATATTGTTGGTAACTGTTCTTTTATTATCCTATTCTTATTGTTAATAATATTAATTATTTATCTAATATTAAGCTATTTATCTTTGTGTTTTGTTTTCAGCGATTTTATCTAATAGGATCTAATAATACACAGACAAGATTTCGTGTGCTAAAGATTGATAGAACAGATTCTAAAGAGCTAATACTTGTTGACGATAAGGTAGAATACAATAAACAGGAAATACATCAACTTCTGAACATGATTGGTTTCGGTAACAGAAGTGGCAGATCACCTGGTTTTAATAAATTAGTCTCTGCATTCGGAATTGTGGGTTAGTGCCTTAGTAGTATTAAAGATTGTACCAAAAATCAGTTGTACCAGTTATCAAACAAGGTTTTTAGGTCGTTTTCAAACCTAGACTTGTAACATTTGACCATCCAATTACTTGTATGCCTTTAATGTCTTAAAGTTGGATGTTGTAATTAATACCTGTAATCTCTTAAAGTAGCTCGAAGTTTGTAGTGTTGGACTGAAATATGATGAAGGCCTAAACAAGCCTTTTATTTATATCCCTTCATCTACTCCCTCCTTCTAATCTACAACTTACATTTAACTTAACTGTATTCCATATAAAATTTTGCTTATGTGTACAAATTTATTCAGTTTATGTTACTTTTTTCTAGGATTTATAAGATTTCTGGAAGGCTACTACATAATATTAGTTACAAAACGACGAAAAATAGCAGTGATTGGGTCACATTCCATTTACAAAATAGAGGATACAGCAATGATATACATTCCCAATGACAGCAGCAAGCCTCCACATCCTGACGAACAGAGATATGTTAAAATGTTCTTGGCTATTGATTTGTCAACAAACTTTTATTATAGCTACAGTTATGATGTCACTCACACATTGCAAATGAATATGGCACCTCCAAGAAAATTAGCTCCAGCACTTTTTCCAAAACCTGTGACAGCTGCTGTGTACCACTCAAATTTAAATTCAAACTTGGAAGAATGTACATGTGATAACAAACTAGATGATGAAGATATATTTGAGACCTGGAAAAAACAGCTGCAAGAAAGACAAAATAAAACTGGGTAAGTTGTGAGTGCACACATTTTAATGTCTCCCAAGTCTTATAAATCAGAATATGATGCTCCAATTTTATTTTTTGTCAACTTATCCTACTAATAATATAAATGCGAAAGTTTGTACACATTAATGTATGGATGTATGTTTGATGCTCTTTCACAGAAAAACTACTGAATGGATTTTAATAAAACTTTACCATTATATAGATTATACATCAGAATAACATATACTCTATAAATTATAGAGATATTGTATGAATTGTCTAAAATAAAGCAATAAATGTCAAGTAAGTAGGAGCAAATTCTGCCATCTGAGAGCTAATCTGGTGTGAGTTGCAATAGCTGTTAGAGTTACACATATATAGTGTATGAAGGAGATGCTTATCTTAAATATTTCTACCAAAAAGCCAGTGACAGTATATACCTATCTTTCATGTTTAAACCATTAACGCCAAAATAGTCAACCATTATGAAATGAAAACAGCATTGGGGACAGTATTATAGGATAATAGAAACTACTAAATAACCCAACATACGGGCAGGACATCGTCTGCTGGATCCGCTATTCTTTGAATTAATAATAACAATTTTAGACAAGAAGGCCCAAAATTAGATTTTGGTGTACGAAGCGTACCAGAATGGAGGTTCGTGTGGAATAGCCATCTACTATCTGTAGTCCACTCGCAACTACATCCCGACTGGATCCTTTATATCATTCATGGATTCATAGAACAAAGCAATTTAAATATATTTGGACGTCCCATATATTTGACGCTAATAGCAAGGAGAAGCAATAGATATGCAGGAACAAGATTCTTGAAAAGAGGTGCAAATATGCATGGAGATGTTGCTAATGAAGTGGAAACTGAGCAAATTGTCCATGATGCTGTCATATCGTCCTTTTCTGCAGGCAGGTAAATTTGTAATTTCTTTTCTAATATTAATAAAACTACAGTCATACATACAAGGTAGCTGAATCAGTGGTGGGCATTAGAGTCGATCTCTAGGCTAAGCAGTGCCTACCGCTGCCGGGTGATAGATGGGTGACCCATTCTAACAATGGTTTTCAAATATCTGACCTCTGTGTTTCGGAATGCAGTAAAACAGTGGGTCTTGATTAATGAGCAATGTAAGTTAAGAAATTGTAGAGATTGTGCGGGTTCCAGTCATCATATTCTCAATTACAGCCACATTCTATGCAATTTAAGCAGACCCTGGTACTAAACTAGGATAACGCTACGTATAAGGAGAAATAATAAATATAATAATAATAAATATATAGGACTATATAATAAATATATAGGATGTGATACACAGATGTCTGTTCCAAAGTTAGGCAACTTAACGCATGTGTTATAGGTAACAGACGCCTGTTATACACAAATATTTTTGTTTCTAATATAAGTATAAATACACCCAGACTTAAGGTGGGAATCGAATCTATGACCCCGGAGCGGGAGGCTGGATAAGTTATCCAGCCTCCCGCTTCCAACTGCATCAATAGGCTAGTAAAGATACAGTAAAACTACATCTCTTGACTGACAACAAATAAGATAATCTTCCAGGATTTAGCCACTCTTTGCGTGGCCTGCATCAAATCCTTCCGAGGATAGGAATCAGGGCAGTAAAGACAAGCCAACAGATGTATGCATCTCCTACATAAACAGAAGTTTTCAATTCAAGTGAAATATTTTGTTTGATTTAGAATTTCTTGCTGCATGCTGACATAGAGTTTAAACGTGATTGTCAAGATAATTTTTTATTCATATGTATTTAGTAGAAGTTGCAATCATACGTCCATCATTCATTTTTCAGATTCAGTTCATTCGTTCAAATGAGGGGATCTATTCCTAGTTTCTGGTCGCAGGATATATCGAAAATGGTACCCAAACCGGCCATAATGATCGATCGAAGCGATCCATACGCCGAAATACCCGCAAAGCATTTCAATAATCTCATGTGGAGGTACGGTTCCCCGATCATGATTTTAAACCTTGTGAAGAAAAGGGAAAAAAAGAAACATGAATCTCTTCTGACGGACGTGATCAGTAATGCAGTGAAATATTTAAATCAGTTTTTGCCACCCGAAAATGCTATTCAGTATTTTCACCTCGATATGGCGAGAATGAATAAAGGTGCTGACGCTAAAGTTCTGGACAAGTGAGTAAAAGCATATATTTTAGACTACTTTTTGTCCTTTAAACATGAGGAGATGATTAGAGATAGCGCAAGTGGTTTAATTAGAGGTAACGCCAAAGGTTTAATGAGAGGTAAGGTCAAGGGTTTAATTAGAGGTAGCGCCGAGGGTTTAATAAGAGGTAGCGCCAAGGGTTTTATTAGAGGTAGGGGCATGCTTGCAGTCCTTTTGGTCTGCAGTTAAATTGGGCCAGTACGCTCTTCCTCACATAAGATCGGCGTGAAGTGGTGTCAATGTTGTCACGTCAAGTGATGGTATTGTTGTCGCATTTCGTTCGGTTTGTGAGATTTCCCAGTGGCCTAATCTCGTTATTAAAGGCCAAAATGCTTCTCTACCCTCCTGGTGTTGCATGGGCGTTGGTAGTCACTTATGTGAACTGCTTGCTCGTTTGCCCCTTGTAAAATATAAAAAAAAGGTCACGCTAATACATCATATCTCTCTTTTTATTTGGGTTTATCAGATGTCATTTCTGCATTTGTTGTTGCATTGCACATTCTCTTTTATATAACCTGGATCGGTTTTTGTTTTCATGAAGGAGCGTTATACTAGCATAGTAATTTTCTTTTATAATAGTTTAACTATGGAATTATTAATAAATTATATGTAATGATAAAATTGCTTTCTACCTATTTCAAACAAAGTGGTTACTTATATGTTATCTAAAAAAAATTGGTTGCTTGTAAAGTTGATTTGCATTTATGATAATTTTACGTGATAACGACGAATGCTTAGGTCAATCGTGCCTCTTTATTCCATGTTCCGCGGTCTCAAGGAAACGTGACAATGAGTCATGCTTTTTTGTGCGTGCAGTCGGCGTTCATATTTATTATAAGACGTTATCACGTCACGTTTTTTTTTTAATTTCTAGATTGTCGGCTATAGCTCGCACCGTGGTCCGTCGAACTGGCATTTTTTTGAGCTGCAAGGGACACGCCGAGGAATCCGGGGCAGAGGGTCACCAGGGCGGGCGGGTACAAACCGGACTTGTGCGGGTCAATTGCGTCGACTGCCTCGACAGGACCAACACTGCCCAATTCGCTATTGGCAAATGTGTTTTGGCCCATCAGGTTTGTATTACTTTTCTTCGTTTGAATTTTATTTTTATCTCAAAAATGCTCAACGGTATGTCTGATCGAAATCTCCAAGGTTTCGTTCACAACCACTAGTTAATACTAAAGATCGCTGGCTAGTCAAAATTCGGCTCAAAGTTTTTAGATTTTGGTACTATATGCTTATTTAAAGCTGTTGTATGAAGCTATTTTAATACTTTGCACCACGACGTTGGTATTTTTTACAATTAATATACATATTTATTTTAATAACTCAATGTATTAATATATTGCATAATTTATAAAAATATTAGCATTCGCACACCATCTATATCTTATACTAATATATAAAGCTGAAGAGTTTGTTTGTTTGTTTGCTTGAACGCGTTAATCTGAGGAAATACTGGTCCGATTTGAAAAATTCTTTTAGTGTTAGATAGCCCTTTTGTCGAGGAAGGCTATAGGTTATATATCGTCACGCTAAAATGGAATCAATTTTTTTTTTTTTTAATGTTACAGGGACGAAGTTGCGGGCACAACTAGTAAACTATAATTATGCCAAATTTCATACTCCTCCATACGCGTAATTTTCTCAAAATGACACCGAATGTGCTTGCTTTATATATTAATATATATATATATTCTTACAGCTCTATGCGTTAGGATTAATAGAAGAGCCGGTTATAGAGTTTGACTCTGATTGCGTACGTCTTCTAGAAGCTTTGTACGAGGATCATGGCGATACGCTCGCGTTACAATATGGCGGGTCACAACTTGTTCACAGGTAATCAATTAGAATGTTTAAAATATACGATATATTTGGAAGATAACGATTTTGCTCCGTACTGCTTTTGACCCTTTAAAATGGTCATGTTATCATTCGAAAGGTATAAGTTATTTGATAAAATGATGATTCGTTTGAGTAACTTCTACTGCAATATGAAAGATGTGGCGGATCTCAGCTAGTTTTCAGGTAATCAATAAGATGAATAGCTAAGCTGATAAATATTTTGGTGCAAAGTCCTTCCTTAAATGTACAAGTTTTCTTTAAAATTGTTATGTTATATGCGCATGCATAGTGATCTTGACGATGATTAGTAAAACGATCAATCGTTTCAGCAACTTGTGTAGTGAAAGTTAGAATTGTCTCTCCTATAAAAGGCTTTTGGTCAGTTATGAAACATCAATATGCTACTAATTCTACTACAATATGAAAGACGGACTCTTTTTTAGGATAAAGACTTATAGGAAAACGGCGCCGTGGTCTTCCCATGGCAACGACATAATGCAAACGTTGAGCCGATACTATTCCAATACGTTTTCTGACGCGGAGAAGCAGAACACGATGAATTTGTTCCTTGGGCTCTTCATCCCGGATCCAAATCGACCGGCTATTTGGGAATATCCAACCGACTATTACTTACATCATCCGGAGACTATGGTTTATATACCAAATAATAGGTAATTTTTTTTATGTATTATTAAAATCTATTAATTTGAAGCAATAAGACTTCTTATTAGTAATAACGAGGTAAAATGCCTGATTTCCATGTAATTTTAATGGAAATCCGACAGACACCCTTTTATCTATGAATGAAATGGATTAAAGGGGGAACCCCTTTGTCCTATTATCAAGCTAGGTTTAGACAATGGCAGTAAGGCTGACGTTAGTGCTCACATAAAATTACCTATAACACAGTCATTAAGTTGTCTACCTTAGGAACAGACGTCCGTGTGTCATATAGTCCTGTATATATTTATATAGACTAGCATTAACTACATCCGCTTTACATACTAGCTTTCGACTGATTTTGACACTTTCAAATTTCATTTTCGCTACAAAATATCCTATGCCTTTTACCGAGGTATTATAGGAATTGCGTGTTATTATACAGCGACATGCAAAAAATTGAGGACACTTGTGTTTGAAGACAATTCATCAATTTGTGTACGAAATCACGTGAGGTTATTGCACATTTGTAGGAACTATACCATATTATGACGTCATCTTTTTGGTTGTTTGAATGATTCGTTATATTACCAATTGGTGAATGAAGTATGTTATATAAAAGGGGCATATTTCGATAGCTCCCACGTAAATTGTTGCAACCCCAAATTGCCAACTATATCAAATATCGACCAGTATTTGGATGGGTCAGCCATATTACACGGTCGTTGCAAGAGCTACTTAACCTAGCGATCGACTCAAATGTTGACCATTGATTAGGTCACGACCTCTATAAATAATAATATAAATATGAGTTATCTATGTATATAAAATGCTCGCGTCACAATGTTGGTCACCATACTCCTCCGAAACGGCTGGAGCGAATTTTATGGAATTTTATATGCATATTCAGGACGTCTGGGAATCGGCTGCTATCTATTTTTCATACTCCTAAGGTAATAAGGGCGGCCCATTTGTTTGAAGTCGCGGGTAGCAGCTAGTTAAATATGCGTAGTCTAAAAATGCACTTCCCTCCAAAGTATTCACAAGACACCTTTACAAAAAAATAGTGTGTAGACGCAAACACGCAAGCTCGTCAATATAATTGGCTTTTACACTTTGAATTTAGAATAAAGTCGTTGCAAATTAGGGTTTAGGGATATACACACCAGCATGGTAAATTATAAGTAACCTATATTTTAAAATTATTTTTACGATTCTTGAATGTAATCTAGGTCTGGAATGAATCTAAGTCTTGAATGTAATCTAAGTCTTGAATGTAATTAAGGTCTTGAATGTAATCTTCTTACAATTTTATTGCAGCATACCCCAAACATGATATAAATTACAATACAGCGGAATTTTGTACTATTATGTGTCTAAACTAATATCTAGTTATACCGGCTTCTATACACTCAGGCAAGTCAAATGCCCAATGCATTTGACTTGTCTTGACTTCTCCTTTTCACATATAAAAAAACGCGGATGAAGTAGCGGGATGTAAGTATATATTTAATAAATTTATCACGATATAGCTTAACGTATAAAATATAAGAGTCATTAATCAAACGTTATTTCAAGGTGTTAATTAACATATTATAAAGACTCAGCTCTCATTCGCACGGGAGTTTAAAAAGCGTTGCGTTAAATCTTGGCGTTGGCGTTTTTTTAGAGTGGTCGTTACAAAAATATAGCGTATATCTATACTCTATACTAATATATAAAGCTGAAGAGTTTGTTCGTTTCCTTGTTTGCTAATCTCTGGATGAACTGGTCCAATTTAAAAAGTTCTTTCAATATAAGAAAGCCCATTAATCGAGGAAGGCTATATATCATCACGCTAAAATTGAATGTATTTTTTTAAACTAATTTTATGTTTATAGTTCGCGGGCACAGCTAGTGTGTATATAAATACCGTTGAAAATAGAACTCGATAAAAAATCGTCGCGTTATAAAAGCGTTGTCCTGTGAACATAAACTTGGGAATACATAAATGTTCTATTTGAACGGTTTTTTAACGCGCGGTAAAAAAAGCTTTCGTGCGAATGAGGGCTTACGCAAGTTTTGTTTTTATCCAAATAAAAGACATGTAATATATCAATTTAGCCTTGGGTACAATTGATATGTTTATAGTAATTAAACATATAAAATGCTAGCTGTAATCCGCTACTTCATTCACGTAGACAGAAATAATTTTGAGGGTCTTATTATTCTGTGCGGAATCCTAGTTATATTCTTGAAATAATAAAGTAGCCTATATTATTCATTGTAACATTAGCTGTTTTTCAGCGGACGTACCACCGAAATCGGTCCTGTCGTTTTCGGTTATATCGGTACCGGGTTCACACAATTCAAATTAAAAAAATCTACAATCGTGTGATTATACGTAGGAAATGATGCGACTTATGGATCTTTAAGAAAAGAGCATACTCATTCCTCAAAGGCCAGCAAAGCATGATAATATACAGTATTCAGTTAAGAAAAATGGTAAAAAATTCAAGAAAAAGGGACTCCACAGTGCTGTCAACGGCCTCTTGCTTGGAGGCAATCTCTTCGGTCTTTGCCTGTTCAATTTTTAATTAATATATAAGAGAAGAATTATTTATATACATATATAAATAATTGTTTATATATAAATAACACCTGACTTGTTGACAGTCAGTCAACGAGTGTCCAAAGAAAATTAAAATTTCACTCCAACTTACATTCGAATTAGTGCTATAATAAATTAAAAAATGAAATATTGCAATGTTAGATATCATTTTAGAATTTCATCTAAATCTCTCATTATGGAATTCATTAGTGTTAATAAAAATATAATTAAATTGAACGAGGTTGAATTTTGCATATCCAGTTGAATAACTCAAATAAAACGGCACCTGCGAGTCTGCCGCGGCGGTGACGTCATAGTTTACTAATGTAAGGTTTACATATAGACAAGATACATGCACACATAGAAGATACGATATCGTATCGTATGTCATTGCAATGTCGTGTCATGTAAATCTCGTCGCATTGTGCAATATGTGTACTAACAAAGCCTTTGATACAAAATTGTAAAATATAAAAATTACATAGTCGAATACGCGGCACTGAAATGGTTTTTTTAAACCATTTTGATAATTTATTTTCGACTTTATTGAAGGTAGGAGAATCATATTAATAAAATAAATTATTTTTATAATGGCTATGGCCATGTGATGAGACAAGGTGAGAATCAAGCTGTAAGGAAGGCCCTAGATATACCAAAAAAAAAGAAAGATAGAGGACGATCACCGGCCACGTGGTGGATAACTGTAGCCAATGATTTGGCACGGGCACAGTTAGACGGGAGGACAACCCAAGACCGAGTGTCATGACGCCGTCAAATGATGGGAAAGGTATAGGATAATATAGGGAAGAAGAAAAGGAAGAAGAATGGCATGCATATTATCTTTCCGTATCAGGGATTAAGAAAGAGACAATAAATAGTAAGGTGTGGAAATGAAGTAAAGATGTGTTCGATCGTAAGAAACTCTCTTACGGTTCACATTCGATTCGTGCAAAAATCAACGTCACGACACGAGATCGCTCTACGATACGATATCGCAACGATTCCATGTCGTGTCGTGTGTACATATCTGGGCTTTAACTCAATCATTACTACTAATCAAGGAGTCCATGTTGTAAGTTTTTGTTGAATTCAATTTGGTTTGATTAACATTCTATTAAGCTCAAGTTGTGTCGCTGAGTTTAAACGTTCTCTTATTATTCTAGTCGAAGGCAAATATTTTAGACTGGCTTTAGTTACGGTTTCACTCACGTTTTCGAATGTACCTTTCGTGAGCAGAGAAAGAAATTCCGCCTTAAAATTACTTTGAAATCCCTTGATAACAGAACTAAACCTCGTATCTAACTATGGAATTTAGAATTTCTTTCATAATATGGAATTATTCGACTTAGAAATAAATTTATAGCAAAATAATGCATCTTACTTAGTATAGATTTCCTGTTGGTGAGTAGGGTTGTTAAAAAAATAATAACACTAACTGCACCCCGCAATTTCATCCCCGTGTGCCACCACCACACGATTCCCAGACCTACAAGATATGTACAAAAATTATCATAAAAATCGGGCAAGCCGTTTCGGAGGAGTATGACAACAAACTCTGCGACAAGAGAGTTTTATATATTAGATTACAACAATAACTAAGATTCATTTTATAAATTCCATGGAGCCACTACCGAAACCTATAGATATCTGCACCATGAGGAGGCTCGCCGATGCTTTGCCGGCCTTACAATACATGACTGTACCTTCGAGTCTGGATGTATTATCTATATGTATGTATTTATATATTTCTAAAACAATATTTGTGTATAACTGGCCTCTGTTACCTATAATACAGGCATAAACTAGTCTGCCTTAGGAACAAACGTCCGTATAAATCAAACGTTGTTCGTTAGTCCCGCTAAAACTCAAAAACGGCTTTACCGTTTTAAATTCTGCTTGTTTTGTTTTGTTCCCCTTATTTAAGGGAAGGTCTAAAAGAAAAGTCGAAAGATTGCAGATGTTTTCGGTGCTTCACGGTAATTCAAATAGACGACGTTCGTTCTAGACCTTTTGACTGACGTGTTATGTTAAATTATTATATTATACAATATTCGGCGAGTGTCACGTTTTATTTATTTATGTAATTAAATTTTACATATTACCCTGGATTTTTATGGAAAAGACATAAATGATATTACTAATTTGGCTATAAAACGAGGTTAATTCCGAGCAAGACAACGTTTGTCGGGTACATCAGTCCATTATAAAAAAGCAAAGTAGCCAACATAGTGTTGTAGTGGTTTTTTTTTCTCACAGATGGGTACCTGTCTGTACGTATCTATAAAATATTGGATGACTTCTTTATGTCTACATAAATCTGTCAATGTCCACCCGCTTAATGCCTCGTTTATAATTCAGTAAGATTATAGAAAACTAGTGGCTTTTGCGGTCGCAGTTGATTTCAATTAGAGTAGGATTCAACCAGTGATGTCATTGTCACGTAATAAATCTTAATCCTGACTAATAGTATAAATGATAAAGGTAGGCACTTCGGTGCCTGCTGCCTGCTCGTCTGCCCCCTTGTAACATAAAAAAAAACTCGTTGGTTGCCGAATAGAAACGAGCAGACCTTTTATTTGTCACTTCTTTTCTGGGGGTACCTTATTTTTGGAGATTATATAAGCTAATAATTTTTGTGAAACAAACAAACTCAACTATTTTTAATACAATGTGTGCGAACCGAAGCTGTACGAAGTGTTTTAGTTGAAAAATATAACTTTAATGTAAAGGATATTGGTATGATGCAATCTATCTTGTCCAGGCCAACATCCGAGGTAATTTTAGCTTTATTTGAATTGATTTAGAAGTGTGAAAAATGATTTGTAGTGCATTTATCACATTTGTAAATTAATATAAATATGTATTTGTATGTTATGTAAGAAGTATGTGTTGTTTGAATGGGTTTGGCATAATCTTAAATATATTTAAGACCCTTAAAATTAATCAGATAAAAAAAATCAAACTGGACTACTTTTTTCTCTAAATTAATATTATTAGTATAGACATACTATAACATTAATATTTAATACTAGCTACCTGGACAGACTTCGTTCTCTCAAAAGTCAATTGTTATATTTATTCTCGTTATTAAAACTTTCCGGATGCCTTAAGGAACATTTAACAAACGAACAAAAAAAATAGCCGAATTAGTCGAACCGTTCCCGAATATCGTGCTTAGCAACATACATTTTTATTTGTACAGATATATAAGACAAAGTAATTGGTATAGAATTACGCTGATCAAAACGCGTATCACAAGGATACATCCTCGTTTATTATCAAATGTAAGTGTCGCTTTATCTTGCTATAAAAACAACATAAATTGACAATAACTGGGGAGGAAGCAAAGAATTATGAAATTAATGATCGCGACTCGAATAAGGCTCTATAACATTTTATTAATAATATAAAATCAATACGTTATCTGTGCGAGAATGTAGGTCTCAGTATCTATATAGATATTTAGTAATAGAGATGTATATAGTTGAGTACCGTTTTTTCACCTTTTATACAATTGGTAAAGACAGAAACAATTTTGATCATGAAAATTTGTCTACAACTGGCGTATAATATTCATAGCATATTATGTGTCCAAACAAATGTATACAATGCAGAGGGGATCTGTAGCTAGATACATTAAACTTTCTCATCTTTCTTTATTCCAGGCGCTGCAACAAGGGAATGAAGTCTCCGAGAACGTTGTAACTAGCAATAAAAATGCTTATGAACATGTTCCAGGGAGTTAGAAAACTTTAATAAAGTGAATATGTAAATATAAGAGATCAAACGACCTGGTGAGGGTCAAATTATCCCATTTAATACTTCACAAGTGCGGCGTGCTTTCATTCACGTAATTCCCATGCGGTCCGACGCTGTAATATTTTTGGGGATAAAATTAATACTTTTGCTAACCAAATTACGTGCAATATTTATGTAGCTGTAGATACAGCTTGATAAAAATTATGTTTCATTGTAGAATATTTATTTTTAGATAAACAGCACAATTCAAGAGCATGCTCATTTAAAAGGCCAGCAACGTTTCTGCCTCCTAGTGATGTTGTCGTCCATAGGATTCAGTATTCCAGTTAACCGCTTTATCGAATACGTCTTTTACGTTACGAGCGATTTTTTCCAGAATTTAAATGTTAACATCATTCAGAAAAAAATGGTTGGGTCATCCTTTTCAAGCCTTAATTATTAATTAGTAAATAACAGATGTTAAGACTGCAAGACTTAGTATATGTCAGTAATATGTATATGGCTGCGATTTGTCATTTAGTTCATGTGTGATTCCCCTGCGGTTTCATTCGATTTATGTGGAAATTACTATTCAAGCATAGCGGATTTAGTTTCTAATCTATATTTCAATTTGGGTTTACGCTTATCATGTACATACATATGTACGTCTTTTAGTGATAAACACAATTTTCTTTATTTTCTCCAAGCTTCTGTGACAAGACAAATTGACGGACGCGTCCTTTTTTGAAAAAATGCCTCTGTTAGAACGTCACGTTTCGTCATAACGAGATAAAACATATGATTGTGGCTTCTGTTGTACTGAGTTCATAAAACTGTATTTACTTTTTGCCTTAATAGAGTCAATGCAGAAGTATAAAAGTTATCTATATTTTTACCCTGTATCGTTTTAGTTTTATATTTGTATTCATATTTTATATATCTTAATATATACATTTTCTCCTACAATTAAATTTGAATTTTGTATATATGTAATATCCACTTCTAGTAAGTGGATATCAATAATCCAGTGAAGTTCGAGATTCAACTATTTCACAACATGCAACCCGCCTTTCCTTTGAGCTATGATGTTCAAGTAAATATATTTACAATCGCACTCGCAGCTGTATAAAGTTCCCGGCCACACTACATGATCATTGAAATGACCATTCAAATGAAGCTATGTCTGGCTCCGGCATTACTGTAGTTTCATATCTTTGTTTAATAATTAGTGCTACCTCGTAAGTTACGAGGTAGCACTAATTATTAAACAAATTGCGTAATTTCAGCGATTTTGTTAAATTTTGAAGATTTTAATTTTTCCTGTGCGAAGCCCTAATATTTTTTAATAGAAGTAACCTCCTGCTAGGGAAAGTCCGTTGAAATCGGTACAGACGTTTAAAGATTACCCGGAATAAACGGACAGACAGTCAGATAAAAAGCTTTTAACTTGCGGTTATGCTTTAGGTTTCGTATATATAGTGCAATTAGAAAAAAATAGTTTCGACGTCATAAACACACACTTTAATTTTGTTTAATATGGAACTATAGATGTATAGACTTACTTTAAAGTCATAAAATGTGCTATTAGATACATCACAATGAAAAATATTTTATCAAAATCATAAGATTATAAACGCATGTATGTATATGCGTATATACATATACGAATGTAAAATTAGATACAATTTCTCTTAGAGTCTGTAACATATCGGCTAGTCTTCTGGAAGTTGTCCTTGATGTCGGCATTTAATTCTAATCAGGTATATCGCTTGTTCGTTTGCCCTTTGTCATATAAAATATATATTCGAGAGCGTCTAGAAAAACAGTCAGTTTAGAAGAATAAACTTATAAAAAGATTTTTCTATCAACAAAATCTTTTAAACCTTTTTCCTGGCAGCCCTAAACTATCCGTGATGTTGCTATTCAGTAGCTATGTAGAGATAAAATTCAGTCTCGCACGTACGGTTGAGTGCGTTTCGTTTGTGCAACCGCTGGTCGCTGATTACTGTGTGACAGTGCCGCTCGAATTTACACTTGTTTTGATGCAATACAATGCGTTCTATTATACCCCGATTCGATTCGATACTAACGCTCTTGAAACTAGTATATACGAATTTTCGAAATTACTTACGCATTTTTCTCTATTAACAGAATTGATTGTTATTTTCACAAATTCATGACGCGAGAAAATATTTTTTGGATATATGTAATGTCAATTCTTAATTTTTTTTTGTAGGTTTTGAAGCTACATGTGAATAATTATTCTTTTTAACATAATTAAGCCTTACAAATGGAAAGATTTTTCAAAAATACAAAAATAAATATTAATAACCAAAATAAATATAAGATATTTAATTTAAGGGTGATATGGGCTAGCAATTCACACAGAATAGACATAAAAGAATAACTGGATTTTTTTTTTTGAAATTTGAAAACTGCGGGCAGAATTGAAGAAAAAAAACACTACTCCTATAAACGAACACCATAAGTCACGTGAGCATGTTGATGACGACTTGCATGAATTTACTTCCCATCAAAACCAGCCCATCCTAGCTTGCACTTTTAAAAATAGTTTCATATAGTACAATATAGTATAACATATCGTCACTGGAAAGCCAATAATACTAAAGTGGCACTTTGGCCAAAAGATATATATTTTATTAACGACATATATATATTGTTGGAATATTAATATAATGCACTAACTAAACCAAAAAAAGGCTACGAATTTATTTGTTGAAATAAAAGCTTAAAATCTCTCTCCTGTAAAATGGCCTTTTGGCGTTTAAGTATTATTGGCTTTCCAGTGACGAAATAAAGTAGTTCACCGATAATCAAGAGGTTGTGTTACGGCAACTCGTCTCGAGCGTAGGCTCTGAAGTGTGGTCTTGTAAGTTCCCTCAAGTGCACCAAGAGCTCTTTTCATTGAGCATTTCATACGAAGTTGTTTTCAGGCATCGAGTGCTTAATGAAACTTTGTTATACTTATCTTTATACTTATACTAGCTGTGACCGCGAATTCATCCGGGTAAAATTAGGTAAAGAACAAAATAGATCCAATTTTAACCTGATGATGTATAGCCTTCCCCGATAAATGGGCTATCGAACACTGAAAGAATTTTTCATATATTTATTTATTTATTCATTTTTATATATTTTATTATTAAGGACCTCCAACAAAGGATACACACATTACATACCAAATAACAATCACTTAAAAAAAACCCTGTGTGCTTCTTCAATTACAGGAGACCACAGCAAGCAATTACTAAGCTGAGAAAATAAATAAATGCAATAAATACGCAATAAAGCGATGTATCGAGAGTTTCTTTCACCTGGTCTAACTAACGTTTTGGGCTACCTCCGCGTGGTCTCTTTCCTTCGATCTTTCCCGTGAGCATAGGTTTTTCAATAATGCTTCCGTCTTTCCGGGTTATTTTTTTTTTTTATGTTACAAGGGGGCAGACGAGCAGGCAGCAGGCACCGAAGTGCCTACCGGCGCCCATGGACCCACCATAGACCGCATCTACACTTTATCAAGTGTGACTGCGGTCAAGCGCTTGCCTATCTCCAATAAAAAAATAAAATAAAAGGCTAGTGTAAAAATAAATAAATAAACGGCTATCGAGTTCAATGAATCCAATCGGCAAGTTTATTGCGCCATTTTTCGCTTTCATCGGTTTTTGACTCGTCGTCATTTCTGTCAAACATCAAAACAGGATCGGCCATAAATCTGAATTAAACATTTTATTGACGAGCGCACGGAAACGTGCCCTCTTCGCGAAATTCACGATTAATTGGGCGAGGATTAGCGATTTTGATGGCTTCTCGGGTCGTCGACCTCGCTGTTGTCATGTGAAACGTGAGACTGCACCTCGCGACTACGAAGGTTCATTGATTGAATGAAATAATACTTTTACATAAATAAAAGTTTTACGAAAATTAAATTAGTGTTTTTATTTTTTTCAATTATTGTCTCATTCTTTGAATTATAAAGTCAAGAGAAATCTCTGTCATTATATATAACATATAACTAATCTGTATGTTAATACGTGAAGTGAAAACTTAAGGTACCATTTTACGACAATTGCGAGGACGGAGGAATATGAAATTTGGCACAATTACAGTTTGTATAGAGGAGAGTGTGCGAATGCTAATATTTTTATAAAGTACTGACCCACATGGACGTCTGCACGATAATAAGAGGCTAGCAGATGCGTTGCCGGCCTCTAACGACGAGTTTAGGCCACACGGAAGTCTCACAAACCCAACGAAACGCGACAGCAATATTATCACTTGACGTGACAGCATTGCCGCCACTTCACGTCGATCTCATGCGAGAAAGAGGTACTGGTACCAAGACCCGCCGGTCCAATTCGGCTAACAGCGTGGCGCTACCACTTAATTTGGACACGAGTAAGGGAAAGGGGTGAAGTAAAAGGATATAAAGGTAGATGGTGAGGAGAGAATGGATTTAAACTGTAATTTGTCAAGTCAAATACTTCGCCAAGTAACTGTAAATTTATTGGCGGATATTTTGAATTATCGTTAAGCGCTTTAACATGAAATAAACGACAGACTGTTTTGTGCAGTTTTACAAGATTTTTGTCAAAATTAATTTTGGTTATAATAAAATAATATATCCCAATTCCCCTTGGTCACGGCGTCGTCACGAGTGAACGGCTAGACCGATTTCGCTAATTCTTTTTTGTTGTGTTTGTTGTTGTTATTGAGTAGAAAGTTCTTATGAAAGAAAAAATTGAGAAAATTGCGCGGAAAATTAGAAAATTTTAAAATACTTAACCACTATATTTAATTATTTCTAATGTAACCTTAGCGCTTTTGACAATTCTAACTTTTTTAATGTGACCGTGTCACCGCATGATTTAAACGGGAACGGGACCGGGACCGGGACCGGGGATGGGAACGGGGACGGGAACTGGGACGGGAATAATATTATGGAGGAGGAGGACAATAGAATGCAGTAAATAGTAAGTAACCCAATGTTCGGGCAGGACATCGTCTGCCGGGTCCGCTAGTAACAAATATATTTTATGATACGAAAACAGCATTTGAACCCGATCTTGGCGCTATCATCAAGTTATTTAAATAAGAATGTGGTTTCGTTAGGCGTAGCAATGGAGTATCCAAACATTTAACTTTATTAACCAAGAAATATACGAGACGTATATTTTAATGTGTTGCTTGATGAATAATAAATTCGTAGTAAATTGTAGGAGGCCATAAATAGCCAGTTTATTTGCTAACGAAGATGTATACGCTTAAATCAAAGCGTTACATTTGATTAGGTTCTGATTTGGGGTATAGGCTGTATTGACTGGCTCGTTGGGACAGCGGGCAGTGACCCTGCCTACCTGTCCGGGGGTCGTGGGTTCGATTCCCACCTCGAGTCTGGGTGTCTTATCTATATGTATGTTTTTTTTATATAACAAGGGGCAAACGAGCAGGCGGTTCACCTAAGTGACTACCGACGTCCGTGGACAACTGCAACACCAGGGGGATCGCAGATGCGTTGCCGACCTTTGAGAAATGAGTATGCTCTTTTCTTGAAGTGCTTGAGTGAAGCCACATCTCTCCGCATAGCCAAAGGATCGAGCCGAACGGAAAGAGCTGGTTTGCCGACGATTCGAGCCGCTCCATGTTGTATGCGGTATTAATATATTTATACTAGCTGTGCCCCGCGACTTCATCCGCGTGGGGTAACCTTATCGATTAGGAGTAAGAAAAATAGATAGCAGCCGATTCTCAGACCTATTGAATATGCATATAAAATTTCATAAAAATCAGTCAAGCCGTTTCGTAGGAGTATGGTAACTAACATTGTGACACAAGAATTTTTGATATAATGCCGAAGCCAGACTTAGCTTCATTTGAAAGATCATGCAGTCTGCATCCAAAACTGTCAGTCGCGAAAAGAAGATCACTTTGTTACTGTTATACTGTAGTCCCTCCTATAACACAGTGCTCATATAACACATGTTATAAATATAATATTTTATTATGCGCATTCGGGGCCGTACAAGCGCGTTGTACGAGAATAATCCTACAACGTGTTTTACTTTAATGCTGTATAATGCGTGTTATACAGGGGATTACAGTACATTACGTATCTTGGAATCTCATCAAAACAATTCAATCAACGCGTCGGAAGTGGGAGATGAATCACACATTCCTCGTCAAGTGGACGACAAATTGACAATTAAGATGGTACACATTCATTTCCTCTTATTCTAGCGGCTTGACTGTGCGTCCTTATCTGTAACCGAAATGTATGAGTCTTTGCATACGTGCTAATTACTCTCGTGAATCGCTAGTACGATTTACGAGATTACTCCTCTATATGGATACATATACAACCTGAAGTTTTATTTTCTTTTTTTTTTTTGACAATAACATAGGTCAGGTGTTGCCAACATTTTTTAAGTCGGAGGAGTCAAAGATTTAGATAATTTCAAAGAGTCTATAGAGCCACAAAAATTTTTCTTGCCAATAATTAATAGTAGTATGCAGTTTTTGGATAAAATAAAAACTAAGCAATTTATTCTAAATAATTACTAGTGTTTTTCGTTTTTATGACAACAAAACACATAGTGGCTTATTGCTTTTAAATAATTTCCAAATAATAAATGGAATGCTGTGACCATAAATATTTGACCAGAACCTCTCGTTTATGAACGTTGGTTAAACACAAGGAAGAGGGAACTAATGAGAGCCCAGCATACAGCCGTCCTCATATAACTGCATCGGGCGCGTCGGAGCGCCAATTGAACGAGTTAGAATACTGCGGTCTATTTGTATTGAGTACTCAATTTTTATTTGTTTATTTAGGCAACCACAACAGAATAAAATATATTATTACATTTAACAAAATTGGTATAAAAATATTTAGTACTTATTGTAACTCTATAATATTATAGCACAGAATAACGAAGGTTTATGTTTATATTATGAACATTCCAATAAATAGAACTCAAAATGAATTAAAGTGTGCGTCGAAATCCACAAATAAGGGGGATGCCATATTAGATTCTAAAGAAATCTAGAGTTAGTTCAGGTGCACAAGAACAAAGTGTCTTACCCTTAAGTTGCAAGAGATAATAAGTTCGTGTTATTGGACACATTCGCAGAGTCATCAAATAATATATTAGCATAAGTTAAAATTAAATTACTTTTTAGCTATTAAGCTAGGTTGTATAATTAAGCTAGATGATAAAGTAGGTCTATCTTGTACTTACTTCAACAAAAAAAAATTAGAATGAGGAAGAATTTTAAAGGTAATTATTGTTCAATTCATTGCTACATTCATACCATACCGCGCCGTTCTGGAAGGTAATTGGTCAATTCATTCTACACAAGCGCCACTTCGGTGAATCTTCGAACGATCATTTGCTGTTTACAAATGGCCACTTATTGAACTAGCCCCTCATAGAAGATGGTACCCCTTATTAGAATCTTCATAGATACATTTTACATACAAATAGCAAATGTGCGCTACTTAATTTTACAAGACAGGAAAGAAGAACAAATCATTGATTAGACACTATTTTAGATATTTGATTAGCAAATAACAAAAACTTATGTGACGGAACGAGCCGTGGTCAACTGTCATATTAAAAAAGTTTTTTAGGCGGGAAGAGTGGGAAGAGTTAAACGTCAGATGAGTTGGAGCGGGATTAAATAAAGTATAAAACTGTCATAGAAATCTAATGATTTCTGGAATAAAACTAGTTTTTGGATATTTTAAGTTTTATTTCTTAAAATTTATTAAAATTGTCTACGTCAACTATTTCATTGTATAAAGCGGCACATTCTGAGTAAGGGGTTATAAAATAAAGAAAATAAAATAGTATGCTGGATAATGTTTATGAATTCTCAGGGCAAATGTTTTGTTAGACCTGCGACTAACATAGTATTAATATTCATCTGAGAAAGCAAATTGGGCGAATCTATTATGGAGTGTAATATTTTATGTAGGTTTAAAATATTGCCTCTTATGATGAACTTGAAGACAAATCGTGTTACATTTATTTTTTCGATTAGCGTAGGATGGAAATTGCCTAGACATGTCCGGAAATGTATTCGTATAAAACTTTTTTTAACAATAATATTTATTCACTCATTAACTAATATTAATACAGCACACGTGTGTATTTGTGCCAAGGAGCAATACATAAATATAATATTTGTATAAAAATTCAGGTGTCTACATCTAATAGTTTGGAAATCTGAGGAGGCACAGACAGACAGACAAAGCGAAACTATAAGGGTTCCTCGTAGAACTACAGAAATCTAATCATGATCAATTTTATTTGAAATTAACAGTCGCAATCGTTATAATGTTTTTACTAGAAAAAAATACCCCCCTTGTAACATAAAAAAAAAGATGAGCTAAAAAATTTTTTATTCCTGTTATAGTTACGAAAAATATGATTAAACGTGTCTAACAGTACGAATATTTCAGATCAACATATTAAATATTGAAGAAGAAATCTAGTTTCTGTTGAACATGGCTTCTCAAATGTCTATAAATAGATGTACCTACCTCGATTGCTGCCTGTGTACTTTAATAGAATTAGATTTCAATTATTATTATTAATAATAATAATAAAACTTTATTGTCTCAAAAAAAGTAAATCACTGGCTGTATGCAAAAATAAGTTATAATTAATAATTCCTTTGATATAATTTAATATTAAAATAAAATATTGTTTACGGTTAACATCTCTTAATTTGAATTGCAGTGACAAAAGCGGAAGACAAAATTAAGAATATCAAAGAAGCAATGGAGGTCTTCGAGAACTGGCTCGCTGAATTAGAAAAGAATAAAGAGGCAAAACCCGAGAAGAAAGAAAAAAGTAAACCAAAAGAAGACAAGGAAACAAGCAAAGAAGACAAGAACGAAGATAAAGACAAGGTGACTTTAAAACTTTTTTTTTACAAATACAATGTTTTGTTCTGTAAAGGATAAATTAAATTAATTTTTATTTACTTAACGTACATTACGTTAAATATTTCTCCATTACGCGTCTCTAGAAGCTATTTTTACCTACTTAGATAACAAAATTTAAACGTCTACTATAAAAAATTCTAAAATAAAATACTATTGACCTGCTAAAGCAAATCGTGCATATTAAATAAATTCATCGGAATAATCCTTTTATGATGGATTTTTTTTTATTTACAGGACTCAGATTCGGACGTGGAAATGGAAGACAAATGTACCGAAAAGAAGGCGTTGCCGGCTGACACAGTTCCTGGTCTTGGTTTTAAAGATAAGGTAACCATTAAAATAAGGCCATGGAGACATCTCGATCAAAATACTGATTAGATTATATGACCTCTTTTCCTTCGGTCGAAATATGTACACTGGCATCAACCGTACTATTTGTTTACAGGACACTGCCGAAAACACGCTAAAAGAGTTGGAAGGACGCGATCCTGATTACCAAAAGTTAGCTGTTAAAGGTCTAATCGGAAGGGCGAAAAGAGTTTTAACGTGTAAGTAATCTATACGAAAAAAAAAAACAAAAAAAACCTTCTTCCATAAATTATTATAGACATAACACTCTAAATGAATCATCCATATATCAGAATAAGAATAAGAAGAATAAGAAAATATTTATTTGCAACATCATCACACCGCATACAGATACAAGTAAATAATAAAGAGTATACACTAAACAATATACACTAAACATTTCAAAAATTAGTATATCAGTATTAGTTGTTTCTCGCGGCTTCATTCGCGTAAAATAAGGTAGCTTTGACAAAAAGGAATCCTAATAATTTTTTGTTCTGGGTATTGAAAGAGGTTTAAATGTTACGTACATCAAGTGGAATTACTAAAATATGTCAGATTGTTTCATATTTTGAAGTTATAAATCGATCAACTTAAGCGTATGACGTCACATCGTGCGAAACAAATTGTCGTTGCTAACGTACGCTGAAATCATACTCAAGTACAACTGTTTGTTTAGCACGTTGTTACGTCATACAAGACGCCATGATTGTTAAAGCGGTTTGGCGCGACGCCATTATAGTCAAAAGTTTATGTGGATTTATAAAAACGCAAAATTAACCATGTAAAGGTTTGTTTTTAGTTAAAATATTAGTATTGGAAAAATAATGAAGGAGCCTATTTAAACTTGCGAGAGACCTTCTTAATCTGGCCCTATCGAAAAATCCGGTCTTAGCGGAAGTCTACTTATAAACCACCCTTCCAAATTTCATCTTTGTATCCCTCGCAGTTTTCGAGATTTATTGATAGGTGACTTTTCGCTTTTATATATGTGTATAGATTATGGGAATTAATCTCACATTTTTATTTCAGGTACTCGTGATGAGACAAAATTATCAAATATCAAAGAGGCTTTATCAATCTTTGATAAGTTTTTAGACGACTTTGATACTCTACATTTGAGCAAACAGAATAATCCCTACGTCAGTTTGGGAATAGTAAGGACCTGCCTAAAGCTGGCTGAAGAAAATATCACTGACCAGCAGGTAAGCGTATTTTTTTTATTTATTTTATGTGTACCACAACTTTAACTAATAAATACTACGTTAAGGCCTCATTCGCACGAGTGCTTTTTTACCGCGCGTTAAAAAAGCGTTCAAATAGAACATAATATGAACTCCCAAGTTTGTGTTACCACGACAGCGCTTTTATGACACCACGTTTTTTTATCGACCTTTTTCACCAAATTTTACGCGAACAAAGTCCCGCATAACAACTAGTTTTAAATATAGTTTGTGTCTTCATAATATGTAGGTCTAGAAACAAAACGATTGTATGAAATGCACGTAATATTTATTATATTATGCCTGTTTGTACAATGTTCATTATTTTGTGTAAAAAAACATAATGTTTGATTGAGTGAATGTATGAATATGATTTGATGATGTTATGTTGAATTCAATTATAAACATGGTATTGCATAATGTTGCGTGTGTCGTAATATTATTGAATGTTCTTGAATGAGATCGCATCGAACTAGAAAGAATTGAACGGATATATTTTTGAAAATATTGACTCTATCGCAATGGTGTACTACCAGATGTCTCGCCGATGTGTTGCAAGCCTTTGAAGAATGACTTCGTTGGTTTACGATTACTGGCCTCCTGTTTGTTTCACTATGCCCGATGATCAGTTGCTGTGAACGTCCATCCATTATCGTTTTCCCACCCTTCGCGTGGCTTTTCATTTTGAGACTATTAATTATTTTTCTTAAATCCTTAAAAAAATGACTACATTGATGGCGGTTTCTTGGCGGAAATCATTTATAGCTCATGATTTGTACAAACCTATGAGACTATAATAATTTCGATGTTCACATCTAACAGGCACTGAGTACACTTTTGTTTAATAATATTTGAGATTTATCTATATTTTATCAATGTATTAACAATCTATCGTAAATTTAATTTATTTACAATGATTTTCATGAATATGTATGAAGAATACCTGTAAGTATGTATGTAGGTTTTTGAGATAGTGTAAAATGAATATTTAAATTTAATTACTAAGGTTGTCAAAAATTCTCCACAAAATTACAGATAAACAATATTGTGTTAGAGCTGCAGAGTAGAGTTACCAGAGTTGTTTGGAACGTTTGCTTCAAATATCTCATAATATATACGAGTAGATCCTTCGTGTTCATTTTTTTGTCAACAAATTTCAATATAAACTATTTAACATTCAACTACTTAAAATATGTTATAAATTGACCAAATATATGTTGTTTTCGTATACGTAGTTAATTATATGTAGCATTAGTGTAAAGGGCTCGCTGAGTGTAAGGTCGATCAGAAGGCTGCAGCCAGTTTTTTGAATACGTTTCAATAATTATAGCCGGAATTTAGAACCCTTTACACATCGGCGTGTTAAGTATATTTTTTTAAATAAGAAAGTGTTAAATTTCTTACAATTAAGTTAACGTCATAACTCTTGGGCTAGTTCATAAATTGTGATATAGGAAAAAGTGCATTCCACTCAGAGATATGTACATACAAAATTTTAATAGTGTTCATATTGTCAGTGAACACTTTTATCTTGTTTTAACAACTTTGTTAGTCTGCTAACTTATTTACTATGTTATTTAAACGTGCGAGACTATAGGTATGTATTAATATGTTTAGACAATCACTGGTATAATAAAATAATAAGTGACAATGATTAAAACAGTCTTTCACTTGGTAAAAATAATAAATGTAGAATGTGGGTATTTATATAAACAAATTATATCCAGTGTGCAGAACGCTTTAATCTTATAAACACTTTAATTTTAGGGAATTAGGTTTTTCTTTTCTGTGACAAAAGGAAGATGGGCGTATGGTGTCTTATTTTATTTTGTACTCGCTGTGACCCGCGACTTCGCCTGCTTGATCTCAGTGAATTTGTCAAATTTTGAGGGCTCTTATTTTAGTGAAGCGGAAGCCTAAATATTCAGCTAAAACCGAAATAGGCTATGTTATTCCTTGTAAAATCAGCTATCGAGTCGAGGATTCGATATGTGTGAGTTGTCATTTGATTCGTGCTAACAATATGGAGCAATTAAGATGTATAGAACGGTAGCATTAATGTTTCATTTTATGTAATTTGTTAATAAACGACAAAGATTTAAAATTTGACACGTGATGTTAGCCCCCCCCCCCCCCCAACTTGTCAAGTAATTTATGTATGACCCCTTAACCGCTTACCCGTCTGTCCATTGATAAGTTGAAAAGTACTTACTTAAAAAGACGTACCTATTCAAAAATCACAGATCGATACATCTATTCTATATATGCGTCATAGATTATCTGTTTTTAGCATAAGGGAAAGCGTTTGCTGAGTAAAATCTAGAACTTTCTACACCGCTAATAGTTTCGGTAAAACATAAATATTTTATGTGGTTTTCTTATTCATATCAACTGTGTGTTTATATTCACCTAAGCACGAATACGCTTAACACTGACATTCTTAAAAAAAATTAGAACTTCAATGAAAAAACGAATTTCCGAGCTAATTTTTCGTTGGCTCTTCACATGCAGGGCGCGAGACTCAATCATATCTTTTAGATCGATTATTTTATTACCCCAAAATATCATTATAGCACACGCTAACGATATTAGAATATATCTATCAAATTCTTAATTTAACTAAGATCATGCTTTGCAAGGTGTTAATAAATTTCTAATCTGTTAAATGTCGATGGATTTTACGATGGAAATATTTAAACTTGGAGCATTTATAACGCACTTCTATCTTCTTGCGATGTTATTCACATGCGCTCGCTATCGCTATTGGAGTGTTTTTTATCAAATTGTGATAGTTTAGCTAAAGCCGTGTTTCACAAACTGCTGATGAATTTATAATTAGTTTATAACAGCTGAATGTTATGAATGAATAAAATTATCAAGATATTCCATCAAATTTCAATTGAGTGAATATCCAGGGCACGGTTAAATAGATAAATATTTAGGACTATTTGACACCCAAACATCTGTTCCTATGGAAGTCAATTTAATACCTATGTTATAGATAACAGACGCCTGATAAACACAACTATTAATATTTTGTTTTTGTTAAGAAATGCAGTAAAAACTTTCATAAATTATACGCCCAGACTCGAGACAGGGGTCGAACCCACAAACCCGGTATGGAAGGATATTGTATATAAACCTGATAGCATATCTACAATATTAGAAGGTGAATAAAATATCATAAACTAATATATAAAGCTGAAGAGTTTGCTTGTTTGCTTAAATGCGCTAATCTAAGGAACTACTGGTTCGATTTGGAAAAGTCTGTCAATGTCATACAGCGTATATCGAGGAAGGCTATAGACAATACATCTTCGCGCTAAAATTTTTCAGCTAGAAAATAACTTATAAAATTCGTTCTTTAAAGATAACATCGCCAATCAACTGTTACTTTTTCTATCTGTAACATGTAAATTTTGTTTTCATTTTTATTTACGATATCAATTAAAGTCTTTGACTGTACAGTACAAAGATAGATTGTAGAGATTGTGGGGGTTCCGGGGATGACGTCACACGGTAATCGGTTATTTTACTTCGCTCCACAGCCACATCTGCAATTTAAGCCGAACCTGCTACTAGAGCGGAATAGCTCTAGAAAAAAAAGTATAAAACAGTGATTTAATACTTTAAATTATTAAATGTGGTAAATATCACAGCTGTTAATTTGTTATTTAGTCATTTAGACGAATAAATTTAAAAAAACTTTCTTATATATTATACTATTTTCCCCTGACATTGCGTAAGTAGTTCTTGTAAATTTGTGTAGGAAAATGCGTCTTTTTCCGAATATGCTAAAGGGAACAGCATCATTCGACAAAATACAATGTCATTGACCTATATGAGCCAAGTCACAGGAAATACATATTTTATGTTACACCATAATTTCAAGAAAACTAATCCGGTATTAATATTCAAAATTCATTTATCTTATCTAAATGGTCAAATCACAATCCTAGAATAGTGCAAAACTGGGCAATAAACAAATAAAAAAAAAACCGCCGCGACATAAATCTCTAGATGTAAAGAATTTTAAAATGTTTTTATGAATAGCTTTATAAAACCTAATTTGCAGCGTATAAAACAAAATGATTCTAGAAACTCCAAAATTAGTTGATTTCGAATTGGAAACATAAATTGAAATTTATGTTATATATACCTACATATTTAATTATGCATTATAATCATCATGCCCAAGAAATAAAAAAAACATCAGACTCTTTTCATTATGCCGGAGCCAGACATAGCTCAAAGTGTTTGTACATTTTTATCCTTGAAGACTACAAAGCTTTGCGCAGTTACACAAAGTCCCCGGCCATACTATATGATCATTGAAATGAAGCCATGACTGGCTCCGGCATTATAAAAATCTATACTTCTTTGAAAGTAATATTTGACCAAAAGAATAATAAAATAATTTTGATAATATGAAACTTTATCGGCTTAAAATAGTCTTAATGTGATTATATAGAATTCTATTATAATCAAACCATAAATAAAAATACAAACTGACATTTATTCCTTTGCTATTTGATAAATTTTGGAAATATAATTCGGCCAAAACACTCAGATCTAGTTTTATAGTGCAGTCTGTATCCTATTTCTATCTATATAGCTCTGTATATCACCTACTAGCTGTGCCCGGGACTTCTTCCGCCTAAAATTAATTAAAAAAATTGATTCAATTTTAGCTTGGTGATATATCCTAGATAAATGGGCTATCTAACACTGAAATATTTTTTCAAATCGGGCCAGTAATTCCTGAGATTAGCACGTTTAAGTAAATAAACAAACAAACTCTTCAGCTATATATATTATTATAGATTAGCAAGGATGATTCTAATAATTGATAGAATCAGGCGTTACTTTGCGGAAATCCATGATATGCATGACAAACTAAACTACTTTGCTTTAATCCGCGAATGAATACGAGGCAAAATCGGTGTAATGCTGCAACCCGAAAGCTACACCACTTTTTTTTTCCTAAATTTACGCGGATAAAGTCGTGGGCACAGGTAGTGCCATATATTGCTCTGTTCCGGAGTCGTGGGTTCGAGTTCGTTTTTCCCCTCGAGTGTGGTTGTACTATCTATATGTATATATTTATAAATATATATAGGACTATATGATACGCGGAATTCTGTTCCTAAGGTAGACAACTTAACGCTTGTGTTATAGGTAACAGACGCCTGTTATACACATTTTTTTTGTAGAAATATCCAAATACATAAAAATAATACACCCAAACCTGAAGCGGGAATCGAACCCACGACCCCCGGAGCGGAACGGCGCAGTCAGCCCGTTGGCGCATGGTGATGGCGTTTATATATATATTTAAAGAAATATATATTTGTGTATTACAGCAGGCAGGCTACACTTAACACAGGCATTAAGTTGCTTACATTAGGAACCGACGGCCTTGTATTGTATACTTGTGTATTTATTATTGACTGGCCCCTAGGCACAGGTGGCAAAGACCCTGCCTTCCGCTTCGGGGTAGTGGGTTTGATTTCCGCCCGAGTTTGGGAGTATATTTATACATAAAAAATACATACATTTAGTTGCCTGTTACAGAGGTATTAATTAACCTACCTAGGAACGTGTGCTTGTATTCCTAGGTTATATATTTATTTCGTATATAAATGAAAATCTACTATAACTATTATTATGATCACAAGCCCTTCTTTCGTTACTCCTGTTGCAGATATAGATCTGCAGTAAGTATTCAAGGGCTTAGGAGCTATAAGTTAGAAATGCAAAGCTAATGTTTTAATTATCGGACAGTATGTGAAAATGCACCAGCTTGAATTTATATCGTGTCGTGATCGAGAATGTTGTTTGAATTTTCCTTTTTATACAGCACGCGCTGAGAATTAGAATGGGGCGAAGTTAATTTTATTACACACTAAATATGCATAGGGAGCGCGCCCACACTTCCGTCAAGACTGTCTTGAATAACTATTGCAGAGAAGAGTACGAGCCAACATGGCTATTTTAACCAACTTTTAAAAATAAGTATTAGCACCTTCTTATTCCAATCCATCGAGTAATGACACTCTTAAAAAATATTTGCTACATTGATATTAGGGCGAGCAAAAAAAGTTCTAAAACTATCCCATGAAGAGCAGTTTTGTGGTACATTTTACTGAAAACCTATCACGCGTATAGATTTGTGCTTCAAATCTAGATGTTATCTATCAAAAAATAATATAATGAAAAAAAACAAAACCGGAAAAACTACGCGAGCCCTCGCAAAGCTCACCTTTTTGCTAGTATTTTATTTGGTTTTCAAAGAAAATCTATTTTACTACTTTAAGTGCAACTAAAACCAATCTGATGTAGTATAGACTCATCACCTCATGTATTGTCTGCTAACGTAGAACAATGAAAACAATAAATGCAACCACATGCTGATCTATTCAAAAATAAATATTTACCACAATCCTATATACAAGTACACACAATATGTGCGAAGTATGAAAAAAGAATACTTATAAAAAATTAGTATGTGTAATTTTTTTTTCATACGAGGACCAAACGGACAGGTTCACTTAAGTGACTACCAAAGCCGATGGACATCTGCACCACTAGGAGACTCGCAGAAGCTGTGCCGGTCTTTAACGAGGGGTTTGGGCTACCGGGGGCTTTCTACGAAACGCGACTATACCATGACTTGATGTGACAGCACTGCCACTACGTCACTCTGATCAAATGTGAGAAAAAGGTATTCTACCTCTTTAGGTGGGAATTCATTGATAACTCTTATTAAGGTTTTGTGGTTCACCAGTAGATAAATATTTTTCTGTCACTCTTGCAATACAGGAAGTCCCAATGGTACTTGAATATGTATATACTAAAGGGATAACTTATGTAATATTATGTAACGACTCCTAGACAACCGATGCTAGATGGCACTACACGAGATTCCAGAGAGAGTTTCCAAAGTTATTATGGAGATTATATACAGAAGCTTATTAACTAGATACTATCAGACATTTAGTATCTCTAACATGTCTCTCGAACTAACATTATAGGGTATAGATATACAACCGTCTTCATAAGGGCGATGTACGGTAAATACTCTGCTTATAAGTTGGTTCACTCGGTTTCTTATAAATATTCTACGTTCGAGTCATTCGAGTCTGCTAAAGTTTATTCATCTGTGTCCAATTAGATCTTAGGTCTGACGCGCAGTCTCCACGTCACAGTGACGCCATGCTCATTAATGCATATTCAATGCGGACGACGAAAGCAAGGTAATATTTATGGCGTAAACATCTCTTTATAAGGCTTTTGAACTTACAAACGAGATCAAATCCACCTTACGGTTTGTTTTTGTGATTATGGATATATGTTCCGTATTCTTAACGCTTAATCATACGTCATTTGATACATACGTCCACGTTGCAAACTCATAACAATTAAAAATGAGTTGTTTTAGATCTGTCCTATTGAAATTAATTACATGAATTATAATTAAAATTATTTATGTAGATTTGAAGTTCTGAAAAATTCCTTAAAAGAAAAGATCAATTTTAATGTAAGAATATGGAGAACAAAACAGATATAGTAAAATGACTGGCAAATGGCATAATGGCCGAAGATTGCACCATTTCTCAGACTGACGTTTGAATTTTGAAATTCTGTGGGCATCAATTATACTAATTGCCTGAAAGTTACAGATGCTTTGCTAAAAAAATCAGTATTTTTAGGATGTTCAACGATGTTATATCGTAAAATTGTTATTCGTAAAAATCAAAAAGTCGCAATAAGTATTAATTTAATTGAGATTAAGGTAATTTAAACTTAGCGTAACAGAACTTAAGGAAATTTTTGTAGTCATATTTTTGTGCAGTTATGATGTTTTATATGTTCATTATTAAATTATTTTTAATTCTTATATCAATTCAAACTCAGTACTTTCAATTTCCTTCACCTCGTTTCCCGTATATGGCGGCTTTGTCATAATGTAAGCGATCGGCGAGTGCAAAGTAAAAGTGCAAGTATTGGTCATTACCGATACGGTTTAAAATTATCTGTACCCGAATAATACCTACAATTAGTTTCATAATCGTCCTATAGGCACTTTTTAATGTATCCACGTAATGTTATATAATTGTTAATTAAGTATTTTTTATTGGTGAGATTTCTGCCTCAGAATAGTTCCAACAAGTGAACTGAATTTAATTTTAATCGACTAAACGTAGCCATTATAAACATACATACATATCCTCTATTAGCAGAATGTCTTTTTCTCCTTTTGAGTAGAAAATAAATTACAAGCTTAACTTAAATGTATTGCTTTGTATATATTGGGTGAGAGTATTACTTTTAATTAAATGACTAGATAAATAAGAACCTCTCAATTAGTAGAATTTTTATACTTTGAATCTGGACTTAAATGTAAATATGAGTATCTATATCACTGTCTATTATACAAAAATACAAACAGAAGAATATATACCTTCAGAATTGAAATGACGTAATCGAAAAAATCCGCGCAACGTAAAATGTAGTCCGAGCCTTTTTACTCAGTATTTTCATTGTATCATATTTTAAGCAACATGTAAGCTTATTCATATAGTTTATAGCTAAGATTATCATGATTTATAATAACTAGAGATCCCCTAGTGATCGAAAATTGGCCTAAAATCTATAGATTTGCGTACAATATGCTTATTTAAAGCTATATACAAAATTTTATTTCTTTGTACAAAAACATATTTTTACCATCATCTACGCTTTGACACAATTTTATAGTAGAATGTATACAAGTGCGTAAATCACGAAAATCTTTTGCCATTGGTGTGCGTGCGGTTTTATTACAATAAATTAATATAGTAATATAGCATATTAGCATTCACACAACCTACTTTATATAAGTTATAATTGTCTTAAATTTGATACTCCTTCGTACGCGTAATTTTCATAAAACGGTACCCGAAAATTTTCCCTTCACATACGAATTTATAAACAAACCGGAAAAATATTAACATTTTCGCATTTTTACTAATAAAAGTCAAATAAGTACACAAAATTTTGAATCTTATCACGGTATCTCTAATATAATTAAATTCTAGAGAAATATTAAACAATGATATTTTTAACGTGTCTTAAGACTGTCATGTCGCAAGTGTACGACAGCGGAGTCAATGTTCTTTTCTCGATTGTATTTGTATTGCAAACGCGTAGATCAATCAATAATCGCACTGCATTTTCACTTTTCGTAAGGCTTAAATGAATTTACATGACCAAAATGTGCGTACAATGTTATCGGAATCAGGTTTTCACTATCGTTAGACATTTTGGTCATCCTAATATCCTTTCTATACATATATAACTCTTTCGTAAGTCAATTAACTGAACTTAATTTTCTAGACCGGTTTAATATATATTTTTGATGTTTATATGGTCTTATGAATGGGCACTGTTACATTTTTAAAGGTGATAGTATATAGGGCTATCGCACACGGTTGTCTATTCCTAAGGCACGGTCACTGCCTACTGTGGTAAGGGACCATTCAAATTTATATTAATGTTATAATTAGAACCAAATACTAGTGCTATTGTGTCAGTCATTCCTCCAGGATGTTTAATCTTCGTACTAAAATGCTCTTCCCTGTTAAGGACCTTTCGCTTAACCCTAAGTAGGGTGACCGTGTTTTACTTGTATTGGGGACTTGTATAATTCCGATTTAACAAGATGTATGCAATAGATTAGAGATATTGATATTGTTAAAGACTAAACACAGATCAACCAAGTGTACATGGCATTAAATTAAAAAATAGCATAATCTCTTTGGTACATCACCATCATCGAACATCCGCCAATAAACCCAGGCACGGAGATGTTATAAATTTAAAGCGTCCACTTATAGACATAGGATTTTTGTCTAAGAGATCTAAGAGAAAATCTTAAAAACGTGATAAAAATCAGTGCGATACTGTGAATGTTGCTCACGAAGTTAATACAAGGAAAATGAGTGAAAAATATATAAGCTTTTGGGCAAAAACTACATATTACTGATGTGATCACAGAATATATTATGTTAATTAGAGACCAAAATTCAAATATTTAAGGAGGATTCTTATTGCCTCTTTTTGTATTTCCTTTATTGCCAATTCAACTCTGTCGCGAATATTATATAAAATATAAAACATAACGCGTACTAAAATTCGTGTGTAATACGTATTTATTATGAAATTATTATATACAAAAAGTAAAGTTTAATTAATAAACATTAGTTTTTCTCTTTTCAAACATTATCCAGACCTAAAATTTAACTTCTTTTCACGGTCAGAGAGTATTTTATTTCCATACACATCGATTATCATTTCGTAAAAGTACTCAAAGTAATGATGTGCGTTTACAAAAATAGATATTTGT
>JANCMC010043021.1:129547-139581 GCA_024363005.1 Charaxes varanes | reverse complement strand
TATTTCCATACACATCGATTATCATTTCGTAAAAGTACTCAAAGTAATGATGTGCGTTTACAAAAATAGATATTTGTAAAAAGGGTGAGCATTATTTTTTTCCGCGTTATAGAAAAACGCATTGTCGAAGTTTCCTCGTACAACGCGCTTGTACGACCCCATATAACGCGGTATGTCCTAATGATTCACGTTTAACTTTTCTCCTTAAAGTGGTTTTAAATCGAGTACATTATTCTAGGTAGTTGATAGAAGTTTAATTCTATGTTGCTCGTAAGTCTGGTCAAAATAAAAAACCGTTTTGTGGAAAATTCGAATGAAAGGTTATTTAAAAATATAAAAATAAGACAGCTTTGATTGTTACTTCAGAATACATAAAATAAATTTCGTTAGACTACTAGCCGTACCTTTTGACTGACGTGCTCTGTAAATTTTTTATTTCATAAAACATACAGCAAATGTCACATTTTATCGAAAATACATAAAGGAAAATGCTTAAGTGGCTAATATCAGACGAGCCAAAATTCGGTCACGACAATGTCAGCTCTGTCCGCCAGTTTTTCATAAATCAAGTGAAATTACTAGCATATGTCATATTGTTTAATATTTTCAAAATATGAATAACTTAAATCACATGACACTGAACAGCAATCAGAGCGCATGACGTCACATCTTACCAAACAAATTGTTATTGACTACGTACACTCCTATCAAGCTCCAGCACAACTGTTTGTTGGGCAAGACGTTACGTCAAAAACTCGATATGATAGTTCAGATTGTTCTAATGCGAAAATTTAAATGGATTTATAAAAACAAAAAAAAATGTCCAGGTAGAAGTTTGTTTTTCGCTGAAATATTTAAATTTGAGGTTTAGTTGATTGCAAAGTATAGTATAAGCTAGTTTCTCAAACCTAATCAACTAGATCCCCAAGAACCTGGTGAGCAGCAATATGCACAAAAAACACAGAAACAATTCTCGGTACTATCTGTACCGAATAAAAGAATACTTATTGTTTTGTCCGTATGTATTATTCATATATTTTTTGCTAGAAATGTAGTCACCATAGCGAGTAATTGTACAAACGGTCGTGCCATTGTTTTTTTTTAATTACTGTAATTTCCGTACAGCCTGTATCATCACAACACGCAAATGGTATTAAACCACAAAATCAAATGTCAAACGTGGCAATGTTATATTGATTGTTATAATATGCAATAAAGCTGTCGACTTCTCTAATTCGAAGAATCAATTTAATGTTCGATTACTAGAACATATAGCACAGATTGAATTAATAATAATAATAATATATAAATATCCTTTATTGACGTAAAAATATGGCGTGAAACATATTCATCATGAGTCCCTGGCTCCCGAACTAGAATTAACTGTATTTCAAGAGCCAGTGCAGTCTATGAAGATAAGAAAAGGTCGGTGTTTTATTGCCCCGTCAATATAACTCAGTCAAGGCACCGATCCCCAACATATATATTTCTAAAAAAAAATATTTGTGTATAACAGGCGGTTGTTACCTATAACACAGGCATTACGTTATTTACCTTAGGAACAGACGTCCGTGTGTCATATAGTCCTGTATATATGTATTTATAAACGAGAAGAAAGAAAAAGAATTCAAAAACGATGTTACGATAAACCGAGACCTCAGAAAAAATTATATAAAGACTGTCATTGATAATTGAAGTCTATGGGCGAGAGGTAGTCACACAGACAAACCGCATGTCCTTTTGCTCCTCGTTATAAATAAAAAAATCAAGGACAACTACGTCGTTGGCGACGTAAATTATCTCCACGGAGATTACATTATCTACCACAATATAAAGCAAAAGCCGCCGGCTAATTTCTTAGCCAAGAATAATAAAGCAACTTCCGCCGCACTTTATCCTGTACAATTTTAGCAAAGGTCCACTTGGAGCGCGATACTATCGCATGCTTTAAAAAATAGCCGAATTAATGAATTTATTTTTCCCCTAAATAGAAAATCTTACATTGTTATAATCTCATATTCTACATTATTTACACTCATAAATAAATAATACAAGTATATTCGCACAAATTGGTCAAAAAGATTATATATACATACTCGTGGGTCTGCCAGACGTTGTCTTGCCCAAATGTAAGCTATCCTATCTTTTAAGTTGAATTAATTTGCACACGATGTGTAAATTTTATTTAAATCGGTTTAGTAGTTTAGGAGTCTATTGCGGACAAACAATGTGACGCGTAATTTATGCCACTGCTCTAACCACACCTTCATCATTTGAATCAATTTCTTTGCAGCAAAGGCGTCCAAGTTGTCTCGCCACCTCTTCCTCGGCCTACCTGGTCCTCAGGGGTCATTGATGGGAACCCATACTGTTGCGACATTGGCCCACCTTTGCGGGTCCATCCCTGCCACGTGCCCAGTCCATTCTCATTTCAGCTTTGCTGACTTCTTCCTTAAATTTGGATCTATGTACAAATAATAGCCGCTGTTTATTTTAGAAGTGTTGAGTCAATATAATGTAATATTACGAAAAGGTACTATACATATTATTAAAATATATTTTGTACTAGCGGACCCAGCAGACTATGTTCTGCCTCTTATTATTTACTTCTATTATCCTACATCATCCCCGTTCCCGTTCCCGTTCCCGTTCCCGTTCCCGTTCCCGTCCCCGTTCCCGTCCCCGTCCCCGTTTAAGTTCAAATTGACTCTACATTTTAGATATAAAACGTTTGTATGGGAAAAAGAAAAGGGCTATTTTTAGGGTTTTCCTAGCAATTATTCGATATTTTCTCGCAGTAAAAACCGTCCTTGGACTTCAAAGAACATTTAAAAAAAAGATTTGTTTAAATTGATCCAGGCGTTGTTAAGTTATGCGCTTACCAACATCATTTTGCGATTCATTTTTATATATATAGGTGTAAATTTGTTTGAAATCCTCATGTGGTCCATAAATACCTCTACGGTTTATCCTATAATATTTAATTCTGGTCATGAATACCAATTCCGGGCGACAAACCCCGGGAATAACTTTCAATTTGATATGAATTTCGCCATAAAAATACCCTGGGCTTCATCACGAGGCATTGCTAATCGGATCACGTCACGTTTTACGACCCCCGAAAAACTCTTTTGGGATTTACCGTTTTATATCGCGCCGTACGAGAGTTGTGTCATTAATAAATAAATTATTGTTCGTATATTCTTATGCGATTAATAAACAATTAAAGCAAAATTACTTTAACTTTATTAATTAAATACTATGTCTTACTTTTAAGCAAATTGTAAATTCACTAAGTTTATTTCATCGAAGAAAAATATCTTACGTTTAAATCTTTATATATGTATCTTTCAATTTCAGTTCATTTCTTTTGTTTAATTAATAATAAAAACTTTACTGGCTTATGAATTATGTAAGGAAAATTGTACTTAAGCAATATTTTAATGCTGTATTTTATACTATATTAAGTAAATAAATAAAAAATAATAATAATTAAGAAACACACATTAAATTTCATATATTAAGATAATGGCTTAAGTTCCATACATTTTGGAACGAGAGTTCCACAATTAGTTTAAGCCTTTTCACCCAAACAAAATAAAATAAATATATACAGGACTATATGACACACGGACGTCTGTTTTTAAGGTAGACAACTTAATGCCTGTGTTATAGATAACAGTCGCCTGTTATACACAAATATTTTTTTTTAGAAATATATAATTAGATACATATGGATAATACACCCAGACTCGAACTCGTGGGAATCGAACCCTCGACCTCGCATTACGTTACAACATTTTGAATTTTCAACACAATCTCCTCTATGTCTTATCCATAAAACGTGACACTGGCCGAATGTTTTGTGAAATAATTAATTTACCTTGGCACATCAGGCAAAAAGTCTTGTTGCATTTCTTAGTATTTCTTATTAATCTTTCAGCTTTTTATTTCTTTTCATTCAAACCTTCTCTGAAATAATTCCTTTATTTAACAAAATAAACAGAATGTAAAAGCGGTTTCGAGTCTTAGAGAGACTAACGAATATTGATTGAATTTTTTGTATACATCATAAATTTGGAGAATGGACAGGAATAAAGACTGTCCATGAACTCTTTCGGCTAGCCAGAGACAAAAAGCTGACTGCCAACGTCCAGTAATGGAGAGGCATTCCAAGAAGAAGTTTCAAAGAAAGTATTAAAAGGGATGTTCGAAGTTAATAACGATTATATGGATTGGGTTGCCGTCTCTGAAAGTCACTAGTCTTTCTACTGCCTGTTTTAAATTATATCCAATATATAAATCCAAAATATAAAAAACAATAATAAGTGCCTTCCAAAACACGGAAGAAGACGGATATTTGAAAACCAGTAGTAGAATAGGTCAGACATCTATCTTCCAGACGTGGTAACAACTGCTTACCTACCGATCGATTCAAAAGCCGGTCACTGATTAAGCTACGATCACTTCTGACAATTTTATTAATATCTAACAATATAATATGAGAAGAGGTTGTGGCTTAATCAGTGGTCGGTATTTGAGTCGGTTGCTAGATTAAGTAGCTCTTGCTGCGACCGATTGGTAGATCGCTGACCCATTCTAACACTAGTTCATATTTGATATCCGACCTCCTCCGTGTTTCGGAAGGCACGTAAACAAAGGGACCCCGATAAATTTCACTGAGTGATATTTGTCGCGAGGTTGCAGAACTGGTGGGGGCTCCGAAGATGACGTCAGATGGCAATCGGTCATCTTAACCCGCCCCACAGCTATCCTCTAACAATCTAAGCGAACCCTGGTACTAGACCGTGATAACGCTATGAAGAAGATACATAACATGACGTAACAAACTAATTCAAAAAATTTTGTTTATTTCGCCGCTGTGGTAAGTAGGCATAACACATACGAGTAGATAGACAGAACGAACACGTGTGAAACGGGTTGTATTATATGAGTGACAGTAAAATAAAGAAACAATGAGCTTTCGTTTATTTTTCACGAACAATGATTTTGATAGGATTTCGCAATAGATATGGCGGAGGTTACAAAACCGGTTGCATAAGGTCACGATCTCAGAATTAGCTCACTACAAGATAAAATTATTATCTACTTCCTTTAAAATATAATACACGACAGGCCTTCGGCTTTGATAGAAGTTTTAAATATGTTGTCTAAGATTATCCTTACGAAATAAGGTCGATTATGGCTTGTGAACGCGTTTAACGATTTATCGTTGCGGATTTCCCTTTTATAGCATTTACATTGTCTTAACGAGGACTCAATTAATTTTAAAAAGAAGAACATTTAAATATAATATACATAATATCTCTTAAAGTTCTTAAGTTTTCCTAATCTATACTGATATATAAAACTGAAGAGTTTGTTCGTTTACTTGAACGCGCTAAAGCGACTTTGCGGCGCATTGACGCGATTTGAACGATTGTTTCAGCGTTAGATAGCCCATTTATCGAAGAAGGCTATAGGCTATATATCATCACGCTATAATTGAATCTAATTAGTTTACCTAATTTCGCGGGCATAGTTAAACTACTAAATAATATGCCTAACTTTTCCTTAAATAATTCCAAATAACTACAACAAAATATGGACATTTTATACATGTTTCTTAATACCGAAATTAATAAATATATTACTTAACTATTGAAATACAAATGAAAACATTTGCGGAATAGTTAAATCATCTTTATAGCTATATCGTATTGTATGCAGATTATCCTTTCGCCGACTGGTACTCCCATAGAAGGTGTGTTACGTAACAATCAACATATTGATGTACAGAAAACCTTTCACTCAACTAATTATTATTGGCAGAATATTAATTAGAATAAGAAAGGTCTGAGTGTCTCTACGAATAGCCCGAACAAACAGACACAGTTTAGAAACATACTAGAAATATTATAGAAAATATTATATATAAATATTTACTTTTGAGCAATTGTATTTTCGTCAATTATCGGAATTATCACGCTAGTGCAAAAGGTGGCCAACCTTTTGGCAGGCAAGGGCCATATCTTTAAAAAATGAGATGCAGACGGCCACACTTGTAAAATAATTATTTGCAGTGCATCACGACAAAACTTTGCGCTCGTATTATGTAATTATTATTTATTATTGTGGATCTAACTGCTACATGCTATTGGTAAGATATCTTAGATAAATTATCTCAAAACAACTTAAATTACCCTAGTTGAGAGCAGTTTCTTCTTAACATAAATTAATAATACATTAAACATAATAAAGTCACCTAACACGAAACCTTGAGAACCGCGGAACGTACTCTGATGAAATTCGGCAGGGGGTAGTTTTTAGCTATTAGGCGTCCGCTAACAACGGATTTTGCGATAGTAATTGATTAAGAAGTTCTAACAGAGCTTAATACTTATGTCTACCTTGTATACGGTATTTATAACAAAAAAAAATCAATTTAACGCTTTTTGTCTGTCTGTTTTTTTACGGGAATTCTTCGAAACGACCTACCCAATTTTGATAGATCTTTCTGAGGTATTGTATATAGGCATCCTTATTAATGGCAGAAATGTTAGGGACTTAATTTTTTAATCTATTACAGTTGCGCCTAATTTTACGCAGGCAAAGTGGCGGGTAACAGGTTGTATCGTATATATTCATTTGCTGTAACATGTTAACAGCAAACAGCATTTGTTATAAGACGAAAGGTGATGTTTGAAACTGAGCTCCCCGCATAAAAGTTCGCTAAAATTGTGTTTCTATAAAGATTGCGGCGGGGCGTCTGTGAAAAATAATTGTTTACCGCTTTCAAAGGCGTGTTTTAATTACGTTTTTGTTTGATTTTTAATTATTTACGCTTTGAAAGAAACTCAGCAACTTTCTGTTTTATTTCTTTTTAAATTTCCGTAGCTGCTTTATAGGGGTTCTTTATGAATCAATAGGTATTAAAACTACTTGGACCACCTTGCTCCACATTGCTAATTATGTTTGTCGGTATTTATTTGGAATGTTCTAAATAATATCTATATTTCTATACTTAATATATAAAGCTGAAAAGTTTATTTGTTTGTTTACTTGAACGTGCTAATCTCAGGAACTACTGGCCCGATTGGTAAATATCTTTCAGTGTTAGATAGCCCATTTATTGAGGAAGTCTATAGACTATATATTATTCCGCTAAAATTGAATCTATTTTTTTAAACTAAGTTTAGATAGTAACGTAGCGTTCATAAAAATTTAATAATCTTAGCCCACGACGACTTCTTTAACAGGTATTTTATTATTTTTTTACCAACCAAGAAAAAATATACATTCTAATTATTTATTATTATAATTAACTTGTCTTCTCGCGCTACTCGGCAAAGGTTTCCTCTTTGAGTAAGGAAAATAGGAAGGGCTATGATTGCCCCAGATATTTGTATGAGTTTATAGGGTTGTAGCTACTAATCATCTTCATTCTTATCGGAAATTATAACCGTTTGCCCGTTTGCATTTTGTTATATATTCAAAACAAAAAATTGTGTAAATCGTCTCTAGGCCACCATGGCTACTTTCCACCAAACACAACGTTTACATACCAAATTGATTACCGGTTTTCAAAGTTCACGCACGCTCTACCGGTCGCCTGACCGCCTACCGAAAATGGTATCGCATACGTTTCACCGGCAAATTGTTCCACCGCACCGCAAAAACACTACGCAACACCGACAAATAACGACCGAATTCCAACCAGGGTTCCGTACAAAACATTATGGAGAGCAGCATTTTTTTGACGTGATAACGCGTTATGAATCGATGAATACTGGCTGCACGCACGAAAAAGCCTGACTCATTGTCACGTTCCGTTTGAGCCTTGGAGAGCGAGGAACAAACGACAGAAAGGCATGATCGGCCTGAGCGTCCGGCTATATCACGTAAAATTGTCGCCCGTAAACCGACTTTACAGGCAACCATTTAAAAAAAAAAAAACGTATTGTAAATAGCATAATATATTGCTTGGACTTTGATGTCAAAGGTAAGATGCCCTGTATTATACAATAGGACAGCGTGGCGCTACCTCTAAAAAATCGTAAAATGAAATGAAAATGTATATTTAATCTCAGTAGGCTAAGAAGCTAAGGAAAGTTGCTACACCATTCGACAGGCTAAACCTGTCTTTAAATTTTTACAATGCTACTTCCTATCCTTGAGAAAAATGGTGTTTTTCTGAATAAAAGATATCCTATACCTATCCTTGTAGGTTACAAAATAGGATAGGTATAGTCCTAAATAAAGAAACTTTTTTGGTTGTGTTATAGCCAGTTATGGACATTAATATTTCTTAATATACGACACTATTTATGTGAAATGTTATTTTAGTAAGTATGTATTTACATTACTCTATTCCAAAAGGTGATCCATTCTTTTACTCATTTATGCACTTCTATTATTTATATGAATTGTTATTACAATATGTTTACGGCGTTCTATTCAAGAATGGAGATCGCAATTGACAAAACTGTCACCGAAAAAAATGTCTAGTTAGCACCAACAATAACAATTGTTTATAAGATAATATGCCATTTTTATAAATTTATCTTTTATGTGATCGCAAATTCCTTTAGCGAAATGAGGTAGGGACCGATTGGCGTTTGACTTCATCCCCGGAACCCTCAAAATCTCCACATTATCACCACTAATATCACATTAATATCACACACATCAGTGACAATAATCGGGACCCACTATTTTGCGTACCTTCCAAAGCACGGAGGAGATCATCTATCACCCGGCCGCGGTGAGAACTGCTTAACCTAGCAATCGACTCAAATGCCGGCCTCTATTAATCTACGACATCCTCATGTCGATATTATAAATACACACTTCAATTTTATTTTCTTTAACAATAGATGAGAGAGATGTTAACGATAAAAAATAAAAATATATGATAATATATCAACGATCATCTGAAATATATAGAAAAAAATTCTCGTAAACAATATTTATATGTTGTCTGTAACAAGGTTATAAATATGAATAACGTTCATTTTTACGCCAACATGAGTCCGTCAGATACGTATGTTGAATATTCAAAATAAATAGTCAGCCATAGAGCAGACTATTCAGCCATATTATTTTGGTATTGACAGAGAGTGATGGTGTATCCTTTCGGACGTTTAAGTGATAACGTCTGAGAAATCGATTTGGCTGCACGCTCGAAAAAACGTGACTCATTGTCACGTTCCGTTTGAGCTGAGCGTGTAAGTGAGAGCGCGGAACAAGCGATAGAGAGGCATGTTAGGCCTAAGCGTTCGGCGTTAATACGTTAAAATATTGTCCGTAAACCGACTATACAGACAACCATTTTTTTTATTTATTTTACATTCTAACGTGATAATATTTTAACATGAAATTTTACAACAAATGAAATAATAAAACCACTGTAGATTGTCTCCATGCTAAAAATTGTAAATTATGCACTCAAAAAATAACACACGAACAGTAATGTGACGTATTTAAAAATTTTAGGAAATTTTATTTTAACGGTAGAAAAAATAATGATTTAGGCCATAAAAGGATGAACTATTTTCGTGAATATGAATGAATTATATATTTCTAACATCTTTCGAAAAAAGAGCGTCAATTATTATCAAGACCAGCAACGCATCTGTGAGCCGTCTGGAACGGAACGGGCTTCGTTAATAATAATAATCAGTAGACATATCACGTTTAGTCAGTGGACAAAATTCAAAATTGTTACTAAGTAAAAAAATAGAATACAGTGAAGGTCGTACCTTAATCATTAGCCGGAATTTTACCTAATCGCTAGGTTAAATGGTTTTTACCGCAACCGGGTGATACATTTGTGGCCTAAAAACTGGTCTTCAAATAACCTCCTCGTAGTAATAAAATAAGGCAATGTTACGATAAGACAATAATAAAATAAGGCAATAACAAAATAAGACAATAATAAAATAAGGCAAAAATAAAATAAGACAATAATAAAATAAGGCAATAACAAAATAAGACAATAATAAAATAAGGCAAAAATAAAATAAGACAATAAT
>JANCMC010043021.1:83499-129447 GCA_024363005.1 Charaxes varanes | reverse complement strand
AAAATAAGGCAATAATAAAATAAGGCACATAAAACTGTGGGTTCCAATTAATGTCACTGAGTGATATTAGTCGTGAGATTGTAGAGATTGTTGTGGTACCGGAGAAGATGTCAGACGGCAGTTATCTTAACTCGCCCAACAGAAATAACTTTTGCAATTTAAACGGACATTTGTACTAGGCAGAGATACCCTCAGATCACAGAAATAATTTCTATGATCTGAGGGCATAACGCTTGGAAATAAAAATTATAATTTAAACGTTAATTGCATCTCAGTTTTGGTTATAATGTTTTCTGAGTTTCAATATTTATTGGTTTTACTATGTGTGAATATAGAAAACGATTTTAATTTCCAACCTCGCAATATAATTGAAAACTTTGAAGATAACAATGAATTTGGTGTAATAAAACTAAATGGCACTTTAGAGCCGGCAACACTTAAGTAAATAAGAACACTAAGTGAAGTTTTTAGTGAGTTGTGTTGAAGTACGGAATGGTATCCGTTAGTATCTTAGTATCAAGAATCATTTATATTGCAAGAATTTTACAAAGTATTACTAAAGCTAAATCATTCAACCAAATTAATATTACATACTTATATGACAATAAGGAAACGAGAAACAACAGATTAAAAAAAATGCAATTATTCATTAAAAAAACTGTTATAATTAGTTAAAAATCAAAGAGTTTGCAAAAAACTTATGGATATTATAATTATATTGACCCAAAAGCCACCTTGAAGGAAAGAGCATACTCATTTCTCAAAAGCCGGCAACGCATCTGCGATCCCCATGGTGTTGCAGTTGTCCATGGGCGTCGGTAGTCACTTAAGAGTACCACCAGCTCGTTTGCCCCTTGTTATATAAAAAAAAACGAATATTTTCTTGTTCCCCTCCGATTTGTTAAATCGAGGTCGCCCTGTATTACATTGATTAAGAAATACTAGATACAACGATTTCTAATAAAGATACGGCAAACCACACACACCACGTGTCCACGATCGAAGACGCCGCCATACCGTTCCTGTATCATCTGTCCGTAACAATATATATTTTACACATTAAACGCTTTTAAAACGAATACATGTTTTTTTATAGATAACAACATGACTAGGAACTTCACCCTTTTACTCATAGTAGTAACTTTGACATCAGTGGCGTCACAGACCTTCCAGTATTCAAGAGGCTGGACGAACGGTAAAAGAGACGGTCACAAGCGTGAAGATGTCAGTCTCGAGAAAATCCTCAGTCCCTGTCAGCTCCACAAGTTGAAGTATTTACTAGAAGGCAAATCCTTAACTGAGAGGGTAAGATAAAAATGACTAAGGTTCAGAAGTTTGAAAGGAAGCCTCAGACAAAGTAATGGAATATTAAGTAACTGGTTTTTTAGGTTTTTTGGGTATACTTGAAATTTAAAAGAAATAGTATTTCGCAAACATTTTGTTTTGGATATGTCAACTATATTTGATGTAACCAGAGTAACAGATCTCTTATCAGAGGTCTGTATTATAAATTTATGTTATTTTTCAGTTACTAGCACCATGCGATTACGTAGAAGACGACATTGAACAAGCAAAAAGATTCAAAGCAGAACGCAGCCAAGATTCACTCTACGACGCCTTCCAATAAATTTTAGCAAAAAACTCCAACATATATGTGCCAAATATGAGATTTTATATGAATATATCTAAGACTTGTTATAATAAAAATTAATAAGGCCATTTGTTATTATATTAGCCAATCTTTTCAAATAAATTTAATTTATTCAAGTTATTTTTAAGTTGGTCTGTATTAAAAAAGTGCAATATTAAGGGTAATGGGTAATTGTTATTTATTTATATTTTGTAATATGCAGAATAATAAATAGGATTCTATGTTCTTGTAATGACAGATGTAAAAAAGTAAAATGATATACACGATATAGAGTAATTTTGAAAGTGACAGCTTATTCCTTCACATTAATATGTAACACCATCTAAATATTTTGCGGTTTTATAATAAAATAAGCCTTGTCAGTCCTAGTATTTAGTTATATTAAATGCCCAAGTTGAGATTAGTAATATTTTTGTTCAAGGCGTTATAGCTCCCTGATAACCAAAAAATTAATTACTTTATTTTTATTTAATGAAGTGTTTAAATAACATTATTAATATATTAATATCAATGTTTATTGTTGTATGTCATTATAATAGTTTAAAGAAATAAAATTATGAATATTATGAAAACTTTTGTAATGTTTAAAAGTTAAAATAACAAAATAACAGTTAAATAAATATTATTTTAATATCGAACACATTTTGTACAAAATCAATGCAAATTTCGGCTGGATCTCTGCATTGATGACATAGTTCCTGCAAATTATAAAAAAAAATTATTTCTTATATTTGTATAAATTTCCTTAGTAAATTATTGATAGTGTTAATTAGTAGCTACCAGCCATGCTTATAAGTCTAAGTAACAATATTACGTCAAGTCAATACGTATCTGAAAGTACTTAATTAGTCGGTGACATCATAATTAGAAAATATTAAGTTAAAGGACAACTCTATGCCATCTATGTCTTAATTTATTTTTATGACTGTATAAATCATTAATGACATTAAGTTTGAACAAATATACCTTTAATAGAATTTGTTAATTATTATTTATGCTAGAATAATATATACTTAATAACGAAATATTAAAGAAATGTTGACAACAATATCGCTTATTATCATGCTATTTTAGAAAAATAAAACGAGACATAATAAATGAAACAAATAAAATTATTTTGTTTTATCTTCTCTCATGAATAAAACCATTTTTAATTTCTATATTCATAATTTAAATTTTAATATTGATTGAACAATGTAATTTAAAGATCTACTCTCATTTTAGGGTTCCCTAGTCCTACAATCCCTTATAGCTTCGCTTTGTCCGTTTGTCCGCCCGCAAGGTTCCTCACCTAGCAGGAGCGGATTTCCCAATAGGCCATGTAGGTCCGGGCCTAGGGCGCCATAATTTAGGGGGTGGCAAAATTTGGTCATTTTATTTTGTAGTCGCGTCTTCGGTGAGCGAAGGTCGTGGCCTAATCAGTGGTCGGCATTTGAGACGATGGCTAGAATAAGTAGCCCCTGCTGCGACCGGGTGATTGATGGCTGAACCATTTTAGAACTGGTTGATATGTATTTGATATCCGAGCTCCTCCCTGATTCGGAAGGTTGCTTTCAACGCTGAACGCCCATTTAATGCGATTGAGTAATTTATGCGAATTGATTATTGCAATCTATATTTAATCCACGTGCAGCGGCGTCAGACCAGATTCTGTTGTTGCTTGGATGCCTAGTAGTAAGAAAGAAATAGACTTTACCGCGATTTACTTAAGTGAAAGAGGAAAAACGAGCAGAATGTCCACCTGATTTTAACTGTCACCCTCACTGATAAATTGCCTAACTTGAAGGAACTTACACACTCGAATTTTAGCAACATGGATGTTATACTGCTCTGGAAATAAACGGGGGACCTGGATCGGGGAAATAATAATAGGTTTATTTGTTTCTTTCCACGAATATATTACAATATATATAATAGTACAGTTTGTAAATGAGACCTAAGTATTTGTGGATAGCTGGAGCCTGGTTTAGGTATGATAAACCCGTATTACAAGTCTCCAGGTATCCACTCTCTGATTAAGTACTCTCAGTATTTATTTTACAAAATACATGAAATGGGATGAAGATGATTCCACAACTAATTGATAGAATCAGGCGTTACTTTGCGGAAATCCATGACATGCATGAGAAACTAAACTACTTTGCTTCGTTTACTTCGTTTACTCATTCGCGGATTAAAGCAAAGTAGTTTAGTTTCTCATGCATTCCACAACTTGCAAAGTGCGAGGAAGAAATTATCTTGAAGCAAATGATCATCATTTACGTTAGACAGTTTTTCCATATTAAAGGTATTATAATGCGAAACATTAGGAGTGCATATTTTAGCATTATAAAACCACTGAGGTTTGTCTCAATATGAATCGATTGTAAAGCAACATCTTATATTTCGAAATATCCGTATATAAAATCAATCTGAGGAGACATAGTCAAACGAAGAGTAATGCTGAAGATATTATCAAATATGGACTATTGTTAAAAAATACTTTAGCAAAAGACGATTTGATTAACCAATAGGTGTGCAGGGATAAACTTACTTGCTCCGTATTTCAAGAGCAGCTCCACAACTTTGATTCTGTTCTTTTTGCAGGCGATGTGTAGCGGTGTGAAACCATTGAGGGCTCTGGCATTGGCGTCAGCGTTTCTGTTATGAAACACATAAGGATAAAACGATCTATATGAAGCGAAATCTATCGGCACCATTTAACGAAAATTGCACGAACGGAGAGTATGAAAAATTTGCGAAGTATATTTGCACAATTATAGTTTATATAGAGGATAGTGTGCGAATGATAATGATTTATAAAATATGTATTATAAATCTAACAAATTATTAGAATCAAAACCACACGCACATCAATCTATTTGTTGTAGGGTGAAGCGTAGTCATTCACGTAACCATCACAAAATTACAATGTATACCTGTAGAAAATCTGAAACTTTAACTCTCACCTATCCAGAAGCAGTTTAGCCACTTTGGCGTGACCGCAATGGGCCGCCACATGAAGGGCAGTGAGGTAGTCTACTGTGACGTCATCAACGGGCGCTCTGCGTGATAAGAGTACTCGAGCAGCTTCCGAGTGATCTCCTTGGGCTGCCATGTGGAGAGGAGCTAGTCCATTCTATGAAGATATAAAACATCAGTATCGCGTAAAGGCAACTCTAGCCAAAGTGGTTATAGTATAAATAGGGAAAAAAACGAATTTATAGCGTTCAAAATAGTGACTAATTACCAATTTTATAAGAGTGTGGTATTATTAAAGCCTTATTTTTCAACAGTGGAAAGGGGAAACTGAAATCTGAGGATACAAATGCTGAAGCTGTCGTGGTAGTCACAAACAAGGTATTAAAAATAGTCAGTCTCTTTTTTAAAGTATCTATGTGAAGAGTCCTATCTGGAATAAAAAGAAAAGTAAAATCCATGTCCTCACTGAACAAGTAGCCTCGCGTGATAGCCTTTTTTTTTTGTTTATGGTACAAGGGGCAAACGAGCAGGCAGCAGACACCCAAGTGGCTACCGACACATCTGCACGAACAGCAGGTAAGCAGGTGCTTTGACGACCTTTAATGACGAGTTTAGGCCACCGGGAAGACTCAGAATATGATACCTACCTTACTCTTGCTAGTTATAGGCGCGCCTCGATCTAGCAAAGCTTCTACCACACGCTCGTGACCAGAACGCGCCGCGCAGTGCAGAGGAGTCAGTCCATCTCTAGTCCTCGCTTCTACATTGGCTCCATTGTCGCAAAGTAGGGCTACCATATTGTCTTTACCTGGTGTAATAATAATTAATGTGTAATATTTAATTGTTATATTTTTGTCAATTTTTGTAAATTCTCAATTATTTGTAAGATATTTGGATTTAAAGATGCATTTATTTGTATAAAAAAACAAGCACCTAAATTTAATTTGTAAATAAAACCTTATAGATCAATCAAAAGCGAAAGATTCCTCCGTGTTTTGGAAGGCACGTAAAACAGTGGGTCCTGGTTAATGTCACTGAGTGATATTAGACGTGATATTGTAGACATAAATAATATAAGATTTTGACTTTTACCCCCCTCTTTAATTTTATTAATTTCGAGAAGAATTGTAGAAAACGGAGCCCTATTCGAACAAAGCAATGGTTAAAAATTAGTTAATTTTATATTTGGTGCACAAAGTTATATTACACTTTAAATTGTTTGGGCACCAAAGTGGAAACCGAAAATGCAAGTGATAAAGTTTGGGCCACGACCGCGAGGTACCCGCCATGCTACCCGCAAGATTGCAACCAGTTTGCTGTTAAGGTCATCGCCCACTAGACGGTATGCATGTAGCATACCGTTGCACGCTATATGCAACATTTATTTTTATATTCCCAAGTAAGCTTATGAATCCATACATATATGCAGACAGTATTATTAGTATTTGAAAAACATTTGAAGGTAACCGAATTTACGCTCATGATATTTTGTTAATAAATAAATGATTTGATGTAAGTGGTAAAATTCGCGGCACTCGCCATACTACTTGCGAGATTGCAACCAGTTTGCAGTAAAGGTTATCACTCACTAGTCAGCATCTTATGCGATGCATGTTGCATGCATTATATTCGAAGTATATAACCTTATGAAACCCGTGTCTATGCGTACAGTATAATTATTACATAATTACTGTATAACTACGAATATTGCGTAGTAAAAATTTTTACAAGATTAGTATCTATCTACGATACTACTGTTTAATATTGTTTTGTGTTAAAAAAAATTGGAATACTTTTTAGGTATGTGTAATATCGCTGTTGACTCTTCTAATATGCTTAAATTAAAAGCTTGTGTTGAGAAGAGGGTGGGACAATACCGGGTTTGAACCGGGTAAGTTTTTTTTTGTTTTTTTTTTCGCTGGGAACTGCATTTACGCACGTCGATCCGGAGACCAGGAGTGTGGGGCTCGCTGGCTAAATGACAGAATACGCTCTGAAACCCAACGGGACCCTCTTCATCCTTGAGTGGAGCGACATTAAGTTATTTTTCGTATTTTATCGCTACTTTGCGGATTTCAGTGCATACCTAGGACCGTTAAGCTATTAAGGCTCAAATTATAATATGTATAATGTTATTTTTAAACTATAGAGCGCTAACCTTTTTTTAGTTTTAGGCTTAGATATAACACAGTAAGGTAATTAGATTGCATTATTCATTCTCGCCCGGTGTGATTGCATTCAAGCGCCAGCCTATCGTACATAAAAAAAATAGCTTAAATATAGTTCTCGTTGTTTTCATTATTAGTGTGCGATGAACTTAAACAGTTAATTTCCCCACCGACATAACGGAAAACGTAAGCAATGATTTATAATAACAGCCGTACAGCGGCACTTTAGGTTTACTTTTAACACGTACATAACTCACGGTGGAGTCTTTGTCTGAGGGCGAGGACGTGAGTTGTTTATTGTAGCGTGAGTACAAATGAAAATGTTATTACGTTCGCTCCAAGCTCGGACAGTTCATGGTCTCTGTGCATGCTAGCTTGTAAATGTATAGAGAGATACAAAGAGTGTCTAGAAACATTATACAATTGTCCAGTGACTAGACTTTGCTTGCAATTTATTAATTTAAGTAAAATTTTCATGTTCACAGCTCACGATAAGAGTCTTTGACTGAGGGCGAGGACGTGAGTTGTTTATTATAATGGGAGCTCAAATGAAAACGTTACTACGTTCACGTTCACGTCAAGTTACGTCCAAGCTTGGACAGTTCATGGTCTCTGTACATGCTAGATACGTCACTGGGTTTTTTTTTCATAGGCTGCATTTTACCTGCAGTGTAACTCACGTTTACATATATAATTAAAATTAGCACGTACAAAACTCAAGGTGGAGTTTTTGTTTGAGGGTGAGGACGTGAGTTTTTTATTGTAGCTTGAGCACAAATGAAGACAGCCTTACGTTCGCTCCAAGCTTGGATAGTTCATGGTCTTTATACATGCTAGATACGTCATTGGTTTGCTTCATAGAGTAAGTCTTTGCCTGCAGTGTAAGTCACGTTATTATAAGAAAAATGAACACGTACACAACTCGCGGTAGAGTATTTGTTTGAGGGCGAGGACGTGAGCAGTTTATTGTAAGGTGAGTACACATAAAAAAATATTATTTTCGACCCAAGCGTGGGTGGCTGAACACGGTAAATATATATTTTTTTAAGAAATAAATTTTGTTATTGCAAAAAACCAACACACACAGTAAATGAGGCCCTAGCTCCTGAACTAGTTACCTGTGTTTCAGAAGCTCACCTTAAATTATAACAGTTTCTTTTTTGGTGAGATACAAGAAACTGAAGGAAAACTTAAAACTTAACTGTATTGTGCGTGCGTGCTTGTGTGTGTGGGTGTGTGTGTGTGTGTGTGTGTGTGTGTGTGTGTGTGTGTGTGTGTGTGTGTGTGTGTGTGTGTGTGTTCTGTTTCGCTCAAAACACGTAGCGTTATCGGTAAGTGTCATAATATCGATAAATAAATATTTAACTTAGTTCTCAGTCGATAATGATGGGTTGAACACTAGAATACATGATCCAGTAGAATCCATAGAATATGGTGATCCATAGAATAATAGAATCCATCACTGCTCTTTAATCACGCTTATATCCTTAAATCTACATTTTTTATATATTGTTTCATCTATCTATACATATTTGTATTATTACGTGAACCAAAAACTTATGAGAATGAAATACTTTAAATTATGAAAAGAAAACCTCATGCACACCAATGTGAAACGATTTACACACACATCAAGACACTATAAGTTTGTGTTAGAACATACTCATGACGACCGTATGTATATTAATTGTCAAATATGACAAATTCGTTGTACAAGAAATTAGAATTTTGTATATAACTTTAAATAAGCATATAGTACGCATATGTAATTTCTATCAGGCGACGATCTCCAGTTTGTATGAAATCTGCATTTGATAACAAAGGACATAGCGCTAGATTAACATGGTCCAATGAAAGTAACCTTCAAAATTTCGCCGAGATAGAGACAAAAAACTTTCAGTTCCAGCTGACACCCATCCTAATACCGATTTCGATGGCAAGTCTTTGTTCTCTGTTTGCATTTCATGGAGCTCCGGCCTTTGTCGGCCCTTATCGTATTGACGCAGACAGAGAATTTAATCCTTCAATTTAGCGGGATCATCTCGTTCTTAGTACATTCGAAAAGAGAAAACAACCGTCTTCGAATAAAATATGAATTCTATACCTTTACAATAAAATTGAATATTAACTGTTTCGTGTCTTTACGACTTAAAAAATACTTTACGGCCACGTGGCTGCGTTTTTGTAAACTGTGCTTGGCGGCAGAGCGTCCCCAGCGTCGGCAGACTTGGAAAAGATTCTCAGTTCTGTTGGTATCGAGGCAGATTCTGACAAACTGAAGAAAGTCATTGCTGAACTTAAAGACAAATCTGTTAAGAATTTGATCGCACAAGGTCGTGAGAAGCTATCATCAATGCCGACTGGTGGTGCTGCACCAGCCACGGCCGCTGCAGCACCAGCTGCTGCCGCTGCTGCTGAGGAGAAGAAAGAAGAGAAGGAGACCAAGAAGGTAGAATCAGAGTCTGACGATGAGGACATGGGCTTCGGTCTCTTTGACTAAACATTTTAAGATAGTGCAGAGCACGCGGTTTTTATTCCACTTTCACTTTTGGTATAAGAGTAACTGTTGAATTACTTTAGAAACTTCACTTGGATGATGAAAAGCCTATTTTATCGCTTGCTAACGACGTTTTTAATATTCTTACTTATAATAAAAGAGGTAGTACTTTAGCTTTTTTTTTCAACATCAAGTGGAAGACATACATACAGAGGACTATATGACACACAGACGTCTGTCCATTTTTTGCTTTTAAGTTTCTTGGTGTTTTTTATTAAGGCGGGTTTTGTTTTGATGAAAAATAATTTTTTTTCAATTTTTAGTGGTAAATTACGAAAATATCAATGTATAAAAATTTATATACATATATATAAATTTTTAGTTTTATTAACTTCTCAAAAACTCAAATTTCGAAAAAAAATATATGTGACCACCTCTGAAGTAAGGTCCAAATGAAAAAAGCATCAAAACTGATTCAAAAATGGCGAAAAATCGCGAAACATACCTACATATAAAGAAATTCGAATTGAGAACCTCCTTTTTTTAAGTCGTTCAATTATTGCTGACACACGCTACTGGTGTATGATAGTTACCTCATCTCTTTGACAATAACGTTCCAGTCTACGGCACATTTAAATGGCGGTATTAACAAAAAGTAATGCCATCAGTTTCCATAACATAAGCATTGGGGTCGCGGACTCAGGATTTGCATTTTGCATGCGAATTGCGTTACATAACTAAATATTGTCTTACTAGGTAGCTCAAACCCGCGAATTCGTCTGCGTTAAGTTGAATGATTTTGTCAAATTTTCTTGTGAAAAACCCTATTTTCTCTTTCACAGACTTCAAGATACTTAAACTAACCGTGTGGCGCGATTCTTTGGCTATGCGGAGAGATGTCGCTTCATTGTGCATCTTTTACCGCATGTATCATGGAGAGTGTTCTGAGGAGTTGTTCGGACTAATACCAGCGGCTGTATTCCACCACAGGACATCTTGCTAGAATCTGAAATTTCACCCTCACGGCCTTGATGTCCTAAAATCCACAACCGTGCGATTGTCAAGAAACTTCATACCTCGCACAATTCCTCTGTGGAATCAATTACCAGCGTCTGTATTTCCGAAAGGATACGACTTAGGGACCTTCAAGAAAAGAGCATACTCATTTCTCAAAGGCCGGCAACGCATCTGCGATCCCCCTGGTTCCCCGGGATATGCGGCATCTTTATCATATCAATTTTCAGCGCTACGACGGGGTACGTATACATGCGGTTGAATGACTCGGTGTTTGTTTGTTCGTACAGATAGCAATGTTGTTACAGATGTATCGCGTCTATCATAAATTCTATATCAGGGGTGGTGTTTGAGGAGTTTATTAGACCATGGATGCCCCAGAACACGAGCGAAGCTGCCTGCTGTAGGATCATGAAGGTAAAGAATATCTTAAATAGCATATTTCTGTTCGTTACTTTAATTACCTACATTAATGCGTGAAGCAAAAACTTTCGGTACTATTTTTCGAAAATTGCGCAAACCGAGGAGTATGAAATTTGGCACAATTATAAGTTATATAAGGGATATTATAAAAAGGAGAATAGGTGTGCGAATGCTGTTATTATATTTTTATAAAATATGCATTATCAGTACATTTAATTATTAATTAATACAACCTCACGCACAACAATATTTAAACGAATTACAAACATGCGTATAGATCTATGCTTACTTCGATGTATAAAGCTGAAGAGTTTGAAGGTTTGCTTAAAGGCCATCTGGAACTATAAACGACCTGGTCCGATTTGGAAAATATTTCAGTGTTAGAGAGCCCATTTATTGAGTAAGAATATAGCGTTTATGTCACCATGCCAAGCCCGATAGTAATGAAGAATATCTCAAAATCGGTGTTTGCTTTTGACAGCTTCGACACGAAGAGTCGTGCGCTGCGTAAACGATCAAAATTTTACAAAAATCATGTGGATTGTTGTTGCTTATAAAAATTTCTAAAAAGTTTGCGACGGCTTATGTCTATCTCTTAAGGTTGGGTCACTATAACTTTATTTATACTAACCAGATTTGTTCAAAAATAGTGCATTATTTGTAAAGGTGTTTTTATAAACATGATACAAATCATTTAAATCTTAAGTGATACAAGTGGCACACGCGACTGAAGTCGCAGGCATGTACATAATTGTCAAATAGAGTCTATTCGTTCTCCCTCTATTCGCTACGTATATCCGCACATTACGCGACCACTGCCACGACCCGCAGTGGGTGTGCGCGGCGGCGGGCGCCTACTGCGCGCTGGTGCTGTGCGCGTGCGGCGCGCTGGAGCGGCTGCAGCACGTGGCCAGCGCCGTGACGGGCGTCACGGCCGGCACGCTGCTCGGCCTCTTCACGCTCGGCGTCGTGTGCTCGCGCGCCAACTGCTCCGTGAGTGGCGCCGTCCTGTGCAATGTTTCCTCTCGGGGCTCTCATTTGGTGCGGGGTGGTTACCGGGTATTTACCGAGGCATCAAAAATAAAATTAATCTAATTTCAAATCATAAAAAGTCTTATCAACTGGAATGATTCCCAACGAGACAAGTTATATTTAATATTGACTGCTAATAGCGAATTTAATAAACGAAAGAAAACAAAAATATTACGTTATGTATTAAATTTGACCCTCACCATACTTCTCGATAAATAATCTCTGTACGTTTAAAATTTAATATACCACGCAGATGAAGTTGCAAGCATAAAAAATATATACAATATAATTATTTACGACTCGGGTCGTCGACGTAGCGATCGTGCCTTGTTTAATTTAGCGAGAGATTTAAATTTATAATCTATCGTTAGTAAACCGCAAATATATTGAAAATGTAAAAAATAAAAAGAGGAAAAATTTGACTACTTGTGACAACCCTACACTAACTATTCGCGACATTCAAACAATAGGAGACGAGCATCACAATAGATTAGCCAGTCTAGACAAGCTGGGTTACAATTGCAATTACATTTAACTACAATAAATAAGTCAGAGGTACAGGTAACAAAAATATGATTAATTTACATTATGCTCGTGTATCTAAATATTTAGCAATAATATTATTGACCGTCATTTACTTCGTTCGTATAACATTCGTACCTGACATCTGTTTAAAGGAAAGAAATCCATAACGCCTGCGGCAACCCTTGTACGGAAAGGGCGTCACGAAGTGCGCGCCTCCTTCTACAGATGGCGCTACACAAAGTCTCATAATGTTTTGCCACTGTGATAGTAGATGGCGCTTTTGATATAAATTCTACGAATCACTAATAAATGTCGTTGTGTTGTATTTGAGATTGATTTCATTCTTGAGTAATAATTAATCAGTATAAATCAAATCTAAAATGTCTTATTTTTCAATTACTTTATTCATAGATATTGTTCATACAAAGTATTTTAGTAGAGCTACTAGTCATTTGTGTATCTTGATTCCTGACATTGGTGCGTTTTGATTCAATCGACTACTTCACAACTAACTCATAAGTTGAATGCTATCCCACATGGCTGGCCCGTTGGCGCAGTGGGCAGTGACTCTGCCTTCTGCTCCGGGGGTCGTGGGTTCGATTCCCACCTCGGATGACCGATTGCCATCTGACGTCATCCTCGGAACCCCCACAATCTCTGCAACCTCACGACTAATATCACTCAGTGACATTAATCTGATCATAATGTTTTACGTGCCTTTCGAGACACGGAGCAGGTCGGATATGAAATATAAACGAGTGTTGGAATAGGTCACCCATCTATCACTTGGTCACAACAAGAGCTACTTAACCTAGCGATCGACTTCAAATGCCCACCATTGGTTAGGCTACGACCTTCTCTCTGATTGCACATAACTATCTCTGAAAAGGCTAGAAAGATTTTGACGAGACTTTCATTAGCTGATAGCTGATGTTGCAAGGCGTTAAATAGGCTACTTCAGTTTTAGAAAAATAATTAGGATTCCGCATAAAAATAAAAAACCTTCAAAATTTAAAACATTACAGAATTCACGAAGTACAGCTAGTCTTTCATAAATAACGAACATTAGTAATGTTATCGGAAAGTATTTTATTTGAAGCCAGTATTTTGAATACACCTAATTTGTATTTTGTATTAAAATACAAAAAGCGAAAGTATTTTGTATTTTGCATTTGAAATAGTAGAAAAGTATTTGTATTTTGTATTTAAATACTTTTTAAAAAGTATTTTGTACATTTGCCTTCCGAAACACGGAGGAGGTCGGATATCAAATATAAACCAGTGCTAGAATGGGTCACCCATCTATCACCCGATCGCAGCCAGACCAACTTAACTTAGAGATCGACTCGAATGTGATGTCACGGGTGATATATATATCGTAGATATAGCCATATGCAATAAGGGAAATAATTTGTTTTTGACGTTACAAACGAACACTTCAATTTTGTTTATACGTATCAAACGTCAAGTCGAGTGGAAATGTACATCCATTTATCGATAACCTCGAATAACAAATTACAAATGAATTTTAACAATTTCACGGTCAAGTTCGCGTGAATAACAATCAATATGATACGTTTACATTATCAATCCGAATAGTTAACTCCGATATAACATGTAATTTATTCAAAATAATTGAATTATTAATTGCCCTTGATGAATATGCATGTTTTCTGAAATTTTACTCGGGATTGCTTGTCAATGTCAGCTGTTACAAATTATATGCATTTACGTATTTATTCTCTGACCTTGTAAAGACCATTACAATAATATGAATGCCAAAACAGCTTTAATAGTTCAATGGTGAAAAGGATGGACTGAAAATTCGTAAAAACCTAAATGGGAAGTATTTCCAAGATTCAAAAATAATAAAACCATGTATACACACATACAATACAGCCCGCTGCACGATCGTCTTTGTACTCAAAGATCTTTAAATTCAAAATGCTCAGCGCTTACCCAAAATCTGTTCGCAGCGCAAATTGACGTTCTATGGTCATGTCGCTCGCAGAACTACGGACAACCTTGAACGTCTGATAATGACTGGAAAAATTGCTGGTAGAAGACCCAGAGGTTGAAGACCCAAAAGGTGGCCAGACCAAATTCCTGAACCCCTGGAAATACCTGTTAGCGCCGCACTACATCAACCGACGAAGCGTAACCGATGGGAACTAGTAACCCCAAAAAAGAGTCACGATCTTCACAGGAGCAAGGGAACGATTAGGAAGAAGATACACCAATACACCAGTCACCGTTGACAAATTAGCACTTAAATAAAAATAATAATCGAGTGTGATTCAGACCACACGACTGAAGTAAAACTTCTTTAGCTCCATCTATATAAATGTATATATGTCGCAAGCAGATAGCTTAATTAACAGTCTTGCCTGTTTACTATCAGCACCGTTCAAAGAGCTTCCTGCGTGATATTGAGTCATTCGATCAAACAGCTAGGCAAATAGCTTGGATCGATGACGTTTTATTACTTGCGAAGCCTGTTCAAAGTTTAATGAAATATAGTACAATAGAAGGATGTAGCGTCAATAAAAAATGGACACTGGCACTCCGGGGTCCTAACCGAAGTGAAATCGAAACGTCAGAGGTATCGGTAACGATGACGTCAATCAAAATCAAAGTCAAAAGTAAAGAGGCTGACCATTTGATTGAATGGCTGATTAAGCTCGCTGGCTGCAACATATATATATATTCGCCTAGACCGATCACACATTTCGTAACGCTCTAGTCAGGCATTCACCAGCTTATTCCCCAAGCCAAGTGCGTAAAGAAGTTTTACTTCAAAAATTGTTAAAAGGATTAGTGAATTTTTGTTGTAGTTCTGAATAGGAATCGATAGTAGTGACGATGATTTAAATTCACAATTGCGCTTCGAATCGATGAATCTTTCTCTCATAAGATCGGCATTAAGTGGTGGCTATTTTGTCACGTTATGTGATGGTATTGTCGTCGTGTTTCGTTCGGTTTGTGAAAGTTTCCCGTGGCCTAGACACCTTTTAAATCGCCAGCAACAGATCTGCGAGCCACCCGGGTTAAGCAGATGTCCATGGGCGTCGATGATAAGGTGATAAACCGTCTGCTTGTTTGCCCCTTGTTATACATATTAAAAAAAAATTAAAATTAAAAATAACCTGAACCTGAACTTTCAGTGGAAACCCCCACATTTAAATTTATTTCAGGCCTCACTCCATTAATAGGTCAGAAGGTATTGTCTTACAATCGAGGACGTAATTAAATACGAGTACTTGTTGGCATGGATAGAATTTAAAAATTAATCTGAATATGTACAAATAAGAATTTGAAAAAATAAAGCAAAAAAAATTGTGTTGCTTGGTTACATATGATAGATTTTCTGCTTCTTTTTCTGTAATAAGTCTACAAATGAAGTTATTTAACAAATACCTTTATCATGTATCACATATATATGAGGGAACCCTTCCGTGTAAGCATATTGTAGCATGCTCTTGGCCATTTTATTATGTCGGCGCCAGAGTCGAGGGCATTTGTGTAGCTTCACAAAGTTTTGTAGTACTTTATAGTCTACAAGGACAAAAATGTGCAAGCACTTTGAGCTACGTCTGGCTCTGGCATAAGGAATGTATAATCACAGTAGTAATATAAAAAAGTTCGTAGGTTTGTAAACATCTGTGGACTGGTGGTCAAACTAGTTTCAGTCTGTCAAGTGTCAAAATTTCGAATTAAAATAAACACGTCATTTAACTCGATTAACTCATTTATTGATATTATTTTACCAAGAATTGATTGATTGATTGATATTATTTTAGACAAATAACTGTTTTTATATTTTATAAAAAAAGTAAGTTTGTAATGTCTTAATAAATTTTAATGTTAAGCAATATAAATTACTTGTGGAAATAAAAAAAAACTGTTTTACCTAAAATGTATACCAAATGTTTAACATGTACTTTGAACTAAAGCTGAAAATTCGCAATAGGTAGCGGAAACCATTATCCATCGAGGTTGTGGGACTTCCATTAGAAAATGGATGTTCTTGTGGAGGAAGAGGAAGGATTTAATCCGATCAAAATTAGTAAGTTTATGAAACATAAATCTATTGACATTTACTTGCATGTACAAAATACTAATAAGCTGATGATCTTGTGAAACTTGTCTTTCATTTGTGAGAGATAAGTCTAAGCCATTTAAATATTCAGCAATTTAACCATAGTGGTATTAGTTATATTTTCAGAAGCCTTAAAACATAATTGAATATTAAAAATAATGTTAGTCCAATAAAACTAATTTACTTTTTAAATACCAAAAATAAAATTGAAACGGAAGAGATATGCTGATTTATAATGATAAACAAATTGTTTGGTTTTAATTGAGTATTGCATTGAGCAAAGTTTCTGCTTAGTGTATATTCAGAAATATGTTTAATTTGTGCAATAAAAAGTAAAGAAATGTGTATTATGCAAAATTTGTTAGTTTTTGATACACCTCATTATCAATTACTAGATATAGATGTTTAATACTAGGGACCTCGTAATGTTTAAAATTGGGGCACAAACCTCTTTGCCTATCAAATTTTTATTGCAACAATATATATTGTTACTAAAGTTTTAAATTGAAGTCTTGCTCTATTAACTGATGAATGAAATGATTTATTTATAATGAGTATGTAACACGATAATTAATTTTGATTTGTCAATATTTTGATCCAGTTACATAGGTGGACTATCAATGCAGTCCAGTCGTGATCATGATTCATCTAATAATAAAATGTATACATGTTGTGTAAATTGTTTGGCATTGGTGTGCGTGAGATGTTATTTTAACAATTTAAAATATTTACAATAGATACTTCTCATTTTTCATAATAATATTAACATTTGCATACCCTCCTCTATGTAAACTATAATTGTGGCAAATTTCATTCTTCTCTGCCTGTTAAATTTTTGTAAAATGGTTCTGAAAGTTTTTGCTTTACGTTTTAATTTATAGATTTCTTATGAAGCTGTGTTAAATCCTCAGTGTTGCAGTTCCTGGCAAATTATGGCTGGTACTTGGTTGGGGCGGCCATTATTGTCATCTACATGATACAGAAGCTCATGCCGAGGTACAAGAGCTGGCAGCAGGCACGAGAGGATGCAGAGTATCACAAAGGTTATGTCTAGTTTTGATTTTATATCAACGTAAAGTGGAAAATCTTTATAAAGTTGTTCATCATAACGAAAAACTCCCTATTACATAGAAATGAGATTCATTTTGTTGGTTTTCATTAAAATCCATAGAGGAGTACTCTCGCTCTAGTGCAACAGCCATTCGCTATTATGAAGAAATACATCTATATTTAGATGTCAGCAAATATTTACAAAAGTATGTAATAGTGTACTTGTGTTTAAAATAAGCTCATAGGAGGTTCAGACTAAAACTTTGAGGTGGCGAAATTTCTAAGAAAGACAACTTGAGATGGAACATTGTTCATCGGCAAATAAAACATTACCATTTCTCTTGCATTACGTTAGAAATATTGGCAAATTCAGTTATTAACCTGTCAATTTACTACCTACTAGTTGTCCTAATCAGTGCTAAGCTAACTTCAAAACTGTCAAGTCATTAAAAGAGAAACATTGTGTTAACAAAAAAGTTTGATACTTGCAATAAATGATTTGGTTATTTTTCCTAACTCCCTTCATGATAACAAAACTCTTTATAAAAATAAAAATGCTCAGTCCCTTGCAATTCATTATAAAGAGTCAAAGCTACTTTCAAGTCCACAAATGTTGGGTCCTGTTGAAGGCATGTCAAGAGTCCTGTTCTTATGAGTACATCAACCAAGAAGAATTTCTTATATTCTTTTGATATGGCATAGAGGTCTCTCAGGTGATCCAGCTGCTCGTTTCTCCCTTGTTCTATAAAAAATACTGATATTTTTTTATTAAATGGAATCTGATCAATTTGTATAAAACTGCATCTCAGTGTAACAATGCATGTTGTGTGGTTTTTAAAACTCTTCTGGAATCTCCCAACCCACTGTTTTACGTGCCTTCCCAAAAAACACAGAGGATGTCGAATATTTCAAAATCCAGTATTACAATTGGTTACCCATCTATCATTCGGTTGTGCTATTTGGCTACTTAACCCAGCGATCAACTCAAACGCCGGTCACTGATTAAGTTATGAGTTTCTCTAAGTACCACAAACTAATAATGACATCATCAGGACATAGGCTGTGTATCAAGGTTATTTGTAAAGTGATTAGTAAAATAACAGGCACCCCTACCCCTTTCAAACACTCTAAATTAAGGCGAGCTTGAGACGCCTTTAAGTTGTATCGGTTCCGAATTGCAACTGATTCAACAGAGATGTTTTTAAGGGCAGCAGGTGTTCTTGTTAACTGATGAAATTTTGATTGAAAATTGAAATTATATGCTAGCTTTCTGGTTGTGGAGATGGCACGGGCGGCTGTTCACATTGTGGCTACTTAGGTGAACAATCGGCGCGTTTAAGCTTGTGATATATAAGAAGACAAAAAACGGGTGTGCTTCAGAACACACGACTGAAGTAAAACTTCTTTAGCTCCATCTATATACATGTATATAATGATAGGCAGATAGCTCAATTAGTTGTTCAATTCCAAGCTTCCTTACTAAACGGCGTCGTTCAACTAGCTTCTTGAATGAGATTCAACCATTTGATTAAACAACTAGGGCAATGACTTGGATCGATGACGTTTCATTACCTATCTAGTTTGTTTTAAATTTAGTGAAAATAGTACAATGAAAGAGTGATGTGAATATAAAATATATAAATAAAATATAAAATAAAAAAGAATTTAGTCGATGCTAGTCGAAACAATTCGAAAATTCGATATAGTGTAAAGTTGCAGGTAAAGAGGCTAGCCAATCGATTGTATTAAGCTCTGGATTAAACTCTCTTCGTAGGGTTATATTTGCCTCTCAACCTCCGTTCACGGCCTCGTCTGTCACGTTTCGTAACGCTCTGGCACGCATTCACCAGTTTACTCCCCAAAGTGAAGCGCGCGTGAAGAAGTTTGACTTCGCAAAACATAAAACAGGCCGTTGCGACGTCCACAGACCCCGACAAGTTCCGCGCGCGCTCGGAGGCCATCCAGCGAGCGCGCGACAAGCAGCAGAGCGAGCTGGAGGCCGCGTCGGTGCGGGCGCAAGAGCTGGAGGCCGAGGTGGGCCGCGACGTTTGTTTCAAATCAATATTAAACTGTTGATACATTTAAACGACGATATAAACATACTGATGTCCAAGAAGTGCACGAATTAAGTGTACTCGCATCAGACTGGAGTCCTATTAGACGATGCGAACGAGTTACTTGGAATTCGTTCACGTCTTAGATACGAGTGGTTGAATTAATTAATAATACCTCCTTCCCACAGCGACAGGAGCGCAAGCGGCAGGAGAACCTGCAGCGGCTGCAGCAGTACGGGGGGGAGGGCCAGTAATTTTTTTTTAAATAATTAGTTTCATTTAGCTAATAACGTCTGATGATGTTGTGAGCTTAGACGATGAAACGGTTCCGTATTTCTACATGGAACCCTTATAGTATTACTCTGTCCGTTCGTCCGTCTGTCCGCCTTCAAGGTCCCCCCCTAGGATTTCCAAACTATTAGATGTAGACACTTAATTTTTTTTTATTTTGATAGAACATGCTAAAAACTTATTAAGAAAATTATTTTGAACGAAATCGGACAATAACTTTTGGAGTTATTTAAAAATACGTTTCTCGCCTATCGGATGCTGGAGGTTAAAAAGCCATTTCAAAATTAGAAGTGTTTACAAAAAAAATTGAAACTGCTGTTCTTTTAATTATTTGTTATACACGCATGAAATTATTTATACCAAATAACAATTGAACATGAAAAATAATTAAAACTAATTACTAAATAACCCACACCTGATCGTTCCGGGTGCAAAAGCGACCGTCACCCTCGCGAGAAGAAATTGAAAAATATGTGATGTCACATCAAGGTAATGTTTTTTTGAGACTGTAGCAGGCTGTGACAAGGACGGGGAGGAGAGATAAAATCGTAAAATTCGTGTGACCTAATATATGTATGACTGCTTATTATGGTTGTCTAAATTATGATTGTCACCTCAAATTAAAAGTCAATAAATAAATATAAACATAAATAGACGGATAAGCTCTTTAAAAAACAGTCAACCGTTAACCGTAAGAGCTCGTGTCGCCTGGTATGTGGAAGTCGGTCTGCGGTTGCGGGCCAACTCGATTTGCACTCCGCATATCACTTCCCATCTAGTATTACTCTAAGTTTTAATATATGCTAATACTAGAATAGACTTTTTTAAGCCTCCACAGTTCATTGAGTCGTAAATCAAACCCTGACTGCGGTGGGCTATCGTCCTGTTAACTCCTTAGAAAAAAATTGACTGGTGTGTTAAAGGCGCGGATACTCCGTGTTGGGCGCGCTGGGTATGCCCACCATCCTAATAAACATCGCTGAGGACGGCTGGTTAATAGAGGAAAGCGCTCTGCGAATCTTCCTCCTGCATCACTATGATGGTAATTTGCGAGCGTACCGTCACAAACGGTGATTGCTGACAAACCCACCGAGGTGTCACTGTAGATATGTATAACAGCGATCCTGTGACGCCTTTCATCGTGGCGTAGGGAGTAACCCTGGTTTTTAGTGGGTATTCCCAGTTGACTGGGGTGCATAAACGCATTTTCACACTTTCACGGCGTGACGAATGCACAATAATTCACTGTATCGAACGGGAGTAAGACGCAAACGAGCAGGCAGTTCAACTAAGTGACTACCGACGCCCATGTACATCTGCATGACCAAGAGGTTAGCAGAAGCGTTGCCGGCCTTTAATGACCAGTTTAGACTACCGGGAAGTCTCTGAAACTGAACGAAACACGACAACAACACAATCCTTTGACGTCACACCATTGCCGCCCCTTCAAGACGATCTGAAGTGAGAAAGATGTATAATAAAGTGTCGCTGCTTTAAAACGTATTTAATACGAAGTCCTGACTCTTACCTATACTACCTAGTCTTCTCTAGGCAAAGAAAATGAGAAAATACCCAAATTAGACGACCACATTGAGTCCTCATTTTGGGTTGTACTTTAAATTATCACTTGAACTGTCGCGCCGCGGTAATGCCGGTTTATTATTCACGATATTTAGCTTATTTTGCCTTTCCCCTCACGCGTTAAAACTGCCGACTATTTTCCGCCGCCATCTTCCGCGCGCCCGCAATAAATTCGTAAATATGCGCGGTCAAACGAGCAGACCGCAAAACTACGAAAGGCAGAAGGTCTTCGGATGTGAAATTTTCTAAGCCATGAAAGTTGCTAATTTAAGCGATTATCTGCGGCTTAATCTGGTTTATCTATACATTAATATGCGAAGCGAAAACTTCAGATACTATTTTATATTATGAAATAATATAAAATAGTATCTGAAATATTTATATTATGAAATACTATTTTATATACTTAGATTATGAAATTGGCCGCAACTATACTTTATATAGAGGAGGTTGTGCGACTGTCAATATTTTTTATTTTTTTCTGCCGTTTTAGGAATTTCCGTTTAGGTATTTTGTCTTCTTGATGTATTTTGTTGTAGTTATTTTAAAACATTCTCAGTGTTTTAAAATTTTAATTTTATATTGTAATTCTAGATGTTTTTCCTAAGCTAATCAAATAAGAGCTATCTATCTTAAAATGATGGATAACCTTTCACCATCCCATGCCCCAACTTCACGGTTGTATGGACCGAAACGTAGAAGAGCGCGCCGGCACTTGCTCGTGGTGTGTTCCACAACGCGCTTTCTTGACTCCCTACAAATTATTGACTGGCCCGTTGGCGCAGTGGGCAGTGACCCTGCTTTCTGCTCCGGGGGTCGTGGGTTCGATACCCACCTCGAGTCTGGGTGTATTATCTGTTACCTATAACACAGGCATTAAGTTGTCTACCTTAGGAACAGACGTACGTGTGTCATATAGTCCTGTATATTTACTGCTAGCTTTTTCTCCCGACTTCGTTTTTCTCGCGCTTACCCGAAAAAAACAGAAAAACAAAAAAGGACTAATTCTTCCCAGCGTCATACCAGTTAAGCGGACCCTGACCGCTTAGATTGCAGAGGATGTGGATGTGGGGCGAGTTAAGTTGACCGTTAGCCATCTGACGTCATCCTCGGAACCCCCACAATCTGTACGACCTCACGTCTAATATCACTCAGTGATATTAATCGGGTCTCACTGTTTTAGGTTCCTTCCGGAACACGGAGGAGGCGGGATATCAAATATAAACCTGTGTTAGAATGGGTCACCCATCCATCCCCCGGTCTCAGCAGGAGCTGCTTAACCTAGCGATCGACTCAAACGCCGACCACTGATTAGGCGACGACCTCCTCAAATCTTTTCCATCTGTTACATAAAAAAGGTGTACAGAAATAACACTTGTTGGTGAGTGGTCAGCTCGGCGGACGCGTGACATCGTTGTTATAAGGACGCGACACTTTCACCAAGCATCGAACCGGGTGTGACGGTTCTCGAGCGACAAGTAACATTAACATCGTTCAAATAAAGAGTATTCAATGTTATTTATATGTAACTAACTGTTTTCAGCGACTTCGTCCGGGTAAAATTGTGACTTGATCGGGTAATATCGAAAAATCCATTCTTAGCGGACGTCCACTAACTGTAAACAAACCTCCTTGCTGACTGAACCGTCCTAACTCATAAAGGCTGATTTTTGGGACAAAAAAACGTTTTGTCATTTAATAAATAAAAGAAAAAAAAAATGTTTTATTCGGTAGCGTGCAACGATACAAAAACAAAAAATCTTTAGTATGACATATAAACTGGAAAATTATGCATGCTACAGAAAAGGCAGCAAGACTTCGCTCTAGGAGCTGCTTTTCAGTCTCCGCCTGGTTGCCAGTGCTGCCACACAGACGCGTGAAATTACAATTTTGAAGATTCTTAGCCGGTATCAGTAGAGTAACATCGGAACTGACAACTTCCTTTGCTTCATTAATAGCGGAGTAATCGCGTATCATACATGCAAAAAAAAAAAAAATTTATTTAACAAGAGGCAAACGAGCAGACGGTACTCTTAAGTGACTACCGACGCCCGTGGACAACTGCAACACCAGAGGGATCGCAGATGCGTTGCCGGCCTTTGAGAACTGAGTATGCTCTTTTCTTGAAGGTCCCTAAGTCGTATCCGTACACTCGAATTGAGAATCTAGAGATCTGAGTTAAAAATACTTCGTATCTAGGTATCTGGATAACTTCCAACCACACTGCCAAACCTTTTCAGATATACATTGCTTTATGTCTGTTAAAAAAAAATGCATTCCATACAGTTACTAGAATCCTTTTAAAGTTTCATATTGTTCTAATACAGGAAGCGTGAAATCCATACCCAATTTGCGCCTCTCTCGATGGAGGGACGCCTAACATGTAGTGCAAGAAAATGAAATTTCCGCTCGCAGATGTAGTGAAAAGCCTCCTTTATCGCTGCGTATAGCTTTAACAAAATTTACCAATAAATAAATAAAAATTACTGTATGTAAAATACTAGCTATTTCCCGCCATTTCGTCCGCATAAAATTACGAGAGCTCTTAGACCCTAATGTGGTTCTATCGAAAATTCATTTCTTAGCGCATGTCTACTAATTATAAACCACCTCTTTTCCAGATTTCATCTTTCTACGTCCCGCAGTTTTCGAAATGTCGTGTTAGGTGTCCTTTCTCTTTTAAATATATAAATTCCAAGCAGCATAATAGGCAGGAGTAGAGGTTTACACAAAAATAACGAAAACATATAAACATATACATCTGTCGACAACAAAAAATTAAAACTAATTTTTTGTTCTAGACAGATTTCTATACATTCACAATCTCAGGACTTTGTTTTGAAATTTAGATACCTATTAGTTATAATACAAGATAAACACAAACAATTTTCCAATTGACCATCTTCATAACATCGTACTGGAAAAGAAAATCGGTCGCTAAGATCCTACTTACTAAGTAAGGCACTAATGCCTACAATTAAAAATCAAAATATTTTGTCCAATTTGATAAAGGCAATTGAACCTAAAAGGGATTAGATTCTCGAATCCATTATCTTCAACGCCAGCTGTCCCATTGTTACGTCAAAGGCTAAAAATATGTCTTCTTCTTCCTAGCGTTATACCGGTGTAGTAGTGCCAGGGTCCGCTTAGATTGCAGAGGATTTGGCTGTGGGGCGAGTAAAGATGACCGATTGCTATCTGACGTCATCCTCGGAACCCCCACGATCTCTACAACCTTACGATTAATATCACAAAGTGTGACTGCCAACACCGATGGACGTCTGCAATACCAGGAGGTTAACAGATGCGTTGCCAGCCTTTGAGGATTAGCTTGGGCCACCGAAAACCCTCACAAACCGCACGAAACGCGATACCAATACCAACTCTTGCCGCCTGACTGACGTGACAGTATTGCCGCCAATTCACACCGATCGTGAGAAGTACGTACTATTACCCGGCCGTGACGTTCCATAGATTATAGACGGAGTATCAAATTTTTTTTAATATATAGTTGACATAACGATTAGACTTCGTTATGCTTGACATATGGAGATTTTAATAAGGAGGATCATCTTCTATGAGGTGCTTGTTGAAAAAGGGGCCATTTGTAAACAGCAAATTATCGATCGAAGATTCGCTGAAATGGCGCTTGTGTAGCAATGAATTGAACAATAATGAACCTTTAAAATTCTTCCTCATTCTAATGTGGCGCTCCCCTTATTTGGGAATTTCAATACCGGAGCCTGACAGCTTCATTTGATTGATCATTTCAACGATCATGTAATGTGTAGTGACTTTGTGTAGCTGCGCAAAGTTTTGTAGAACTTTGTAGACCTCAAGGACAAAAATGTACAAACACTTTGAGCTATGTGTGGCTCCGGCATAATACATAGAAATGGTCCTAATCATCTGCAATCCAAGCGGACCCTGGTATTTAACCAGGATAACGCTAGGAAGAAGAGTTGTTGTTATATTAACTTGAAGTTTCTACCTAGATTTTTTTTGTATTATTATGGAGATAATTACGTCGCCATATTTAAACCATAGTTGAGAATGAAGAACCATTCTTTCTTTTTTCATATGTAGTTGTTTTCGTTTTTCATTGTCACTTATTTAAATTGTAGAATGGTTCGAGTCTAGGTATAGGTCACGATGCATATTCCAATAACCACGATTCCCGAATAACGCGGCCTAACACCGCCTCCCGTGCTTAGTCGGGATTAAGAGATGTTACTAGATTCATTGTTTAATAGATGTTACTGCAGGCTATCAAACCGTTGGCTGAGGGACCTAAGTCAATACGAAATCATTTTCCGAAAGGAGCCCTCCGGGATTTGAAACAGTTTTATACAAAATGCCATACGCAATAATCCTATTAATGACCGCGAGGAAATCAATTGCTGGAAAAATAGTATATTAAAAATAGTTGAAACATTACTATTTATTTTATAGCAAAAAGCCTATTTTGTAACGGTCGTTGACAATCCGTCATGGCGATGGTAAACCGGAGACACGAGTAGAGAATGCAAATGTGACAGTAATTACAGGAAGACTGGTTGTGACCAATTGTAAATCGCCTTGTTTAGCTTGGCATGACAGCTCATTTCTGAAGGACACCTTATTAACATTTATAAACCGGAACCAGGCCATCCATCGTTATGCTGTCGCGGCTGTTTATCAATTAGACCCCGGAGCTGGCAAATGATTCCACAAAGATGTTGTGCGCGGCAAATAATTTTTAGAAAAAGATTTAGCTTCTTGCTATGTCTTTACTTGTACTAAAAGATTTAGCTTCTTGTCAAATTTCGTGATTCTAGGAAAACGGGAAGTACCCTATAGGTTTTGGTTTCCTTTACAAATGTATGGAAAAATGTGACATAAATGGCCATATCTTTTGGTTGCGTACATTTAGGGAGTTGATTTTTTTTACAGCTTCAAGGGACCGCAGGTCTCAGTTTTTGGTATTAATTTTCACTTCATACCTTTACTCGTCCTGAAAAAAGTTCTTGACAGACACAAAGTGATCCTATAAGGGTTCCTGTTTTTTCCTTTTAGGTACGGAAGCCTATAAAATGTCTCGTAGAGAACATGTGTGAAACTGTACTGCTAAATTTTCTATGCGATACGAAGACATACAACGACAGCAATTTTTAATGTTACTAGTTGTTGCTGCAACTATGGTCACTGTAATATTAATTGTAAGATACCTATTATTAATACTTTTAAATATAATTCTTTCATAGCATGAGGAGGAAATGCGTAATCTTTGCAAACCGAAGCAACTGGAAATTGAATCGTACTGGGTCAAATTAAAGGAAGTCTACAACACTTATCTTGAAAAACACAACCCTATAATGGGTCACTACATCGCATTGCGCGAAAAAGATGACTTTTATCAGAACGACATTGCAAAAAATTATATGCAAATACAACAAGCTACGGTAAGTCCTCAGAAGGTATAACTATTTTCCCGGTACTTGATTTTTTTTAATTTTATGTAATTCTAAGTACACAAGAGCAACTGAACATCATTCCTGCTCCCCGTAAAGGTGGCTATAGAGAATAAATAATAGGATAGACTCCCAGTTCCAGGTAATAATTTCGATATCAAGGGAAATCAACTATCAAACTTTTTCTTTTCCATATGTATATACAATTACATTTTAGATTTGGTAAAGTTTTGGGATCGCAATTTGAATTAAATTTTTTAATTCAGTTGATTTTCATACAATTTTTTTTAAGCTATACATATAAATAAAAGTCAAGTGTAATAACTAATTTTAATTGAATATATTACAACGAAATTATTATTTTTTTTTGCATAATTATGATTGTATATTCGACAATCAAAGCGAAAACGCAATTTAAACTTTGTCTGTTGTGTGACCATACGCCTGTCTGTGTGTTTGTTCCGGATAACGGGAAATTACTCGACCGATTTGGACAGGACTTTAACTGGCAGATAGCTAATTTCATAAGGAGTAACGCAGGTCACTTTAGCTTTAGAAAAACAATTATGGTTTCGCACAATAATATAAACAACCTGAGTTCGCTCAAAATTTAGCAAAATCACTTTAATCAGAGCCAAGACGGGACTTGAACCTGCAACAGAGCGGATGACTGCCAATCGTGCCAACACGTCAATCGAATTTTACAAGCACAGATCGTATCCAAATTTAAAATTTCGATAACTTTTGGCTCGCTGGCTACAAGCATTCGTAGTAAACATAAAACGAATGCAATACCGATGCCAGTCCCGACTTCTGCACACAAATTGCGGAAATCGGCATCAAAGAGATGACGACCTATATCCTATGCAGTATATTCCTGTTTGGCCATATGTTATCACAGCATATAGATTTGTTATTGGCATATTTTATGTGTATTCCATATATTCCAAATGAACTTATGCCCGTCTGTGATTGGTGTATAACTCATTTTGCGTATAGAATTTTTCATGTAGTATGTTTAGTTACAACACTTTTTGTCTGTCTGTCTGTGATAGATGGGTGACCCATTCTAATACTGGTGTATATTTTATAACCAATCTCTTTTGCGTTTCGGAAGACACGTAAACAGTGGTTCCCGATTAATGTCGCGGAGTGATATTAGTCGTAACGTTGCAGAGATCGTAGGGGTTCCGAGGATGACGTCAGACGGCAATCGGTCATCTTAACTTGCCACAGCCACGGTCCCTGGTACTAGACCGGAACAACGCTATGAAGATGCTTATTTAATATACAAAATTTTAATTCTTTGTATAGGCGACCAAGAAATTGCTTTACCACGTTAAAGTCGAATGTCGTTTGCACGTCAATTAGTTAAGTCTCATTTTTGTTTGTTATGCATTACGTTAATTTCTAGCGGTAATCCTTAGCAAAATTTTCTTTAAGTTGGAACTGTCATCCTAAATTGTAAAGCACTTTCTTGGTCGTCTATACATCGCCAATGTTGTATTAGACAATTAATATAACTACATATTATGGTCGTCATGTCTACACTTTGAAATAATCTACAGTAAAATATATACAGGTGTGTAGATCGTTAGTCATTGGTGTACGTGATGGTTTTTTTTAATAATTGAATATATTAATATTGCATATTTTATAACAATATTAGCATTCGCACACCCTCTACTATATAAACTATATTTCTGTCAAGTTTCGTACGCCATCATGTGCGCAATTTTCGTAAAATTTTACGGAAACTTTTTGCTTCTCGCATTAATATATAGAATAATCGCAAATAACTTACTATAATCACAATCTTAGCAAGTACTTACACCAACACAAATGTAAGAATTGTAAGTAAAGCATCCGACTGAATGGGAGGCCGAGAGTTGGTTATGCTTTGCAAAGACTTAATTTTTTTTTACATCCATTTTCACGCTTTCTGTCTAAGGCTATGCTTTGCAAATCTCCATTAAAACGATCCAAAGCATTTCTCCATCTTATTCTTGGTCTGCCGCGATGTCGTTTTCGATTTGGGGTCCATAAAGTGGAGACTTTGGCCCAAAGATCATACATATAAACTAAAAAAAAAAAATAATCACTCAGTGACATTTATCGGGACCCAATATTTTACGTGTATTCCAGAACACAGAGGAGGTCAGAGGTTTTGAAAGCCAGTGTTAGAATGTATCATCGGCTGCGGTAAAAACTGCAACCCAAATTCCGTCTCATTGAATGAGATGAAGTCACTCAAAAGAAAAATAAAACCATATTGAAAATTTATATGAGCCGTGCAATTTTGAATTTTCCAAACCATTCAATTTGAAACACGCTCTTTGAACTGCATGATTTAGATAGTTCGCACAAATACGTGGATACAGTTTTCAATCATTAATAATATAATCTAGTGAACCGAGAACAGATTTTGTTGAATTGTTAACACGGGAAATTAATATTATTATTTATTAGGTTATATTTGCCCATCCGCCTCGCAAATATAAATTAGACAATGATTAGATTTTCGTATATAAATCATTCAATATACATTTTGTGTTTACACATCGGACGATAATTGTAATTGTATGCTAAATAAAAAAATCATTAATTTAGGCGGTCTTATTGCTGAAACAATCTTTTGCAGGCAACCTTTGTTGAAAGGAGATTTTTACAAAGAAAATTTAATGGCTCTCGTACTCGACGGTGGGCTCGTTCTTTATGACGATTCGGGTTTTTTCGGTGCCTATGGCGGTCCGGACCGCCCGGCTGAATATGCCCGGGTGGGGTTGGGTCGGGTCGGTGTTCTCTATGCGGGCGAACACGGATTTGTCCTTCGGTTGGGTCTTCCGTTGGAGTATCACGCGACGGTTGGGGAATTTCGGTTTCTCCTCCTCGGCTTTCTCTTTTTCCGCCTGAAAATAGAATGTCTAAGTCGAAGGTATAATAATAGTTCATTTCGTAGATTTACAAGAACTTATTAAACAATATTAGTCATATTACATGACACACACCTTTCTGTACGTTTTTTATTTGTAAAAACTGTGAGCGTGTGGGTGTGTAAGAGTGAGTGTGTGTGTGTGTGTTTTCTGTGTGTGTTTGTGTTTGAGAGATAGAATGTGTGTGTGCGTATGAGAGGAAGTGTGCGTGTGAGAGTGTGCGTGTGTGAAGTGAGTGTGCGTGTGAGAAAGTGAGTGTGTGCGTGTGTGTGAAAGAGTAAGTGTGCGTGTCTGTGAGAGTATGTGTGTGAGTGAAAGAGAGAGAAAGAGAGTGCGGCTTTATATGAGAGTGAGTGTGTGTGTTCGATTTTTGACCCGACATCATCACATTAGTACGTATCAAGCACATCGTATGTAAGTACCAATTATTTTTTCCTTTTCATTTTAAAATCTTTGGCGTCTTTTGAAAGCGTTTAAAATTTTTAATTAAACATAATTTTTATGTTTAACACGTTTCTTTGGACTTTCGTTTAATGTTATTTTTATTTTAGGGATATATATATTTACTAACCTCTTTGTTTTCAAATATAATTTTCTGCCGCGACTTTACACTTATGGTGCTCGTTGTTGTCGTTTCAACTTTTTGTTTAACCTGCAAAAGGTATCATTTTAATATTTATATCACTCCTTTCAAATTTCATTTTCGCGACTAAAAGTAGGATACTTTTGCCCTTCTCCGAGGTCCAATCTATGTCCGAACCGCAATTCAACAAAATTGGTTAAGCTGTTTAGGCGTGAAAACGTAACAGACAGAGTTGCTTTCACATTTACAATATTAAGTAAGGATGTTTAAAAAGTGACTGTTGTATCATACTTTAGTTGTCTGTAACACTCTACTGTAAAGCTGGGAATTTGGAGTTACAACCACTTACGTGGGAGGGATGGATATGTCGTTGTACCCAAAATGGTTTGTGGTTTAATTTGGACCAGCTGGCGGTGTATAGTTTAATAAAATAATGTATACCTTTTCGACTTTCATCTCGACCTTCTCACTTGTAACCGCTTTTGGCTCAGCGGACAAAACTGTCCGACGTATTGGTGACTTCTCTGTGAAACACACGAAAATATTATTCTTCTTCTTCTTTTTAGCGTTATTCCGGTTAAGTGCCAGTGTCCGCTTAGATTGCAGAGGATGTGGTTGTGGGGCGAGTTAAGATGGCCGATTGCCATCTGACGTCATCCTCGGAACCCCCACGATCTCTACAACCCTACGACTAATATCGCACATGCACACACACACACACACATATATTAAGGTTGTTTTAAGGTTTCCTAGCTTTCCTTTTTCTTAAAACTGCTTATAAATAACGCGAATAAAACAAAACAGACAGGCGTGACACTGAGTCTAGCCGTTCTTGAGTTATAGCGAGAAGTATATCTAATTTATATCATACCGACAGCAGCGCCACCTACCGGGTCTAATTTATCTACAAACCCCTTGAAGTATACACACAAAATTTAGACCAAATCGGTTCACCTTTATGAGGACTAAGGTGACAAAGCTTTGTATAATCGATTTTTATATAAATACCTATAAGGACCCGGCAGACGTTGTCCTGCCCGAACGCCGGGTTACTTAATATTAATATTTATTCTATTATGCTCTAATATTATTGTCGTCCCTATTCCTCTTCTTCCCGTACAAAAAAAGAATTAGCGAAATCGGTCCAGCCGTTCACGCGTGATTCTACGACCAAGGGAGATAAGAACTCATTTTTATATATATAAATGTAATTTCAAAAAGTTTTGTCAACTTTAATCTTTTATTAAAATGTGTGCTATATGAATGTCGCCTTACCTTTCTTATTCTTATTTTCGACAGTTTCATTGAAGACTATCTTTTGTCGCGGTCTTCTCGGTTCGACAGCTTTTGGCGGTAGTTTGGAACGAAGATCGATCTGCGGTTTCGGTGTTTCCACCCTATAAAAAACATGTAATAAATATAAATAAATATATACAGGACTATATGACACCCGGACGTCTGTTCCTAAGGTAGACAACTTAATGCCTGTGTTATAGGGAGGCGGGAATCGAACCCACGACCCCGGAGCAGAAGGCAGGATCACTGCCACTGCGCCAACGGGCCAGTCAAATAATGTATAGCCTATGTGTTATTCTGATGTATAAAGTGTATTATTGTAAAGTATTATTAAAATCCATTCATTAGTTTTCCCGTGAAAGTGTCAAAAGTACATCCAGACAACTATGTATCCATATGTACAACCTTTCGCGTGTATAATATTAGTATTTAGTAGGATAAGATAAACCAATCCTGGATCATCTACGACCACACCGCGCACATGTGAGGGTCAAATTCAATAATTTACTTATTATTTAATAAATTCACGATTTAGGCATTTATCGGCTGAATTTTCATATTTTAACCCTGGAAGGCGTTAAAAGTTACTCCTTACCTTTAGTTCATTAAATCTCATGTACATGAAGGTTTATACAGACTCTACTATACTATACTGTCTACGTAACTTATTCAGATGCGGTCCATCGTCCACAAAAGATAAAAGTAAGATGAAGTTGATCCAAAATTGCTCATCACAATCAATCAAATGACTATTTTTATTGATAGTAGTAAATAATTAATAAGCAAATAACAGTTGTTGTGTGAATTATAGTAGACTGTGAAATACATTAAGGTTAGCAGACATTAAGTAAGGCTTAGTCAGTTCAAATACCATTAACCAGCAGTTGCATACAACTTCGCAGAATTCAACTAAATCAACTCGTATATTTGGTTTTTGATACATTGTGACTCGATTGAAATAAAATACGTCAATCTGGGTACACGTGGTAAAATAGCATTTATTAACACTGTACGCACATAGGAAACATATACGGAATATATCAACATATGCTATGTCTGATGATCGCTCCGTCTACATTTATATTATTTTGCTTAAACTAATTACATACCTACTATAACAGTAATTAAGTTTACTGCTGCCTGTACTTGTGGTGAAATTGAATTAATTGACTAAACTTCTATTATGATCTCGCAAATTTTCTAAATATTTCAATATAAAAGAATTAAGAGTCGACATAAATTTTCTAGCCTCTCGCTAAATTAGCGCAGTTAGCAAATTGACAGGCGCTGCGTTATAAATTACGTAAGTAATAAAATCACTTTAAACAGTGCATTGAACGATCTGTAATATTTATTTTTACCATAATATTTTATTTTCACAAAAAAAAATACAATGATATCATTTACTTATCTTTTTAGGGTTCCGTAGTCCTATAAGGAACCCTTATAGTTTCGCTCTGTCCGTCCGCCTGCAAGGAGGTCCTCTTCCATATAATTTCCAAACTATTAGATATAAAGGCTTGAAAATTTTCCATTCTGATGGGATATGCTAAAAACTCTTAGGAAAATTGGACAACAACTTTTAAAATTATTTAGCAAATACCTTTGTCGTGTACCAGATAAGTAACCCTTGTACAAAGCGTGTCTTGACACGTTTCTAGCCTTTTATTCTATTTATTTATGAAGTACAATCTAGCAATACAGGTGGCTTTTAGAGCCCTGCCTCACAGAGACGCTGTGGCGACGTCGCCGGCTACATATCCAAACAAATCATATTAAAATTTAGGATAGGTCACTCACTTGCCGACGGTTTGGCGACGTTGCCAAATTAGAAGCGTAGCCACGACCACAACTGGCTACTCCATTGGCAACCGCAGGTATCCATGGCTACGTAGACGTCGCCATGGTGTCTCGGTGAGGGAGGGTTATTAAGGCTATTGTTACATGGATATTTCAATATATACGTTCGTTCTGTTCAACAAAGAGTATTTATTTGTATTGTACTTTAACTGTATGCATCCAGGCATGAATGGCCTTATACGTATGCCACAAGGACAGTTAGAGCTAAGGATTAGTTATACTGTGTGCAATTTAATATCTTTTTTAAATTTTGGTTACGTTTAAAAATTCAATCTAATACCATTTTCATCAATCATGTAGCAGTATTACACGCGACTAAAGTTTTACCGTTATTTCATACTTCCCAATTCTTAAATTACTACTGTTGCGTACTTATGACAACTGTGAAATTTAAACTCTTACTGAGTATCAAAGCTTATAATAATTTAATAATACTAGCTGTTTCCTGCGACTTCGTATGCGTAAATTTAAACTTGCCCATAGACCCACTTAATGTTAATGACCTTATTATTATTATTATTTTAATACTATTTTGTTCAGGAGCTTTGATAGCTTCTTAATAGAAAAACTATGTATTTATCAATTCTGCCGGTTAGGGGAGAGGGATGGTTACCCTTAACACAGATTTAACAATCTAGCTAGCGTAACCAGTTTTTGAACTTACCGTACATATTTATAAGATTCTACACCCGTGTTAAGAAACTACAGATCATGAAAGTCTAACTTTGAGTTAATATGTACCAGAAAGACAGGAGTACGGGAAAGGAATGGAGTAAAAGGATATAAAGGTAGATAGGTAGGTAGAAAGGTAGATGAGGAGGCCACCGCCACCGCGCAACCGGCGTAACGCCTCGTCTGCGCTTGCAGGGTTCGGCTCGGTGTACACCAAGCTGTGGGGCACGCTGCGCGCCATGACGCGCGAGCCGCACCCGCAGCTGGCGCAGATGGCGACCGACATCGTGGCCTACGTCTCCAGCCAGGTACCCGCGCGGACATGCCCTCGTAGTCTGCGGTCCCCGGTCGTTAGCCGGAACGACGGGTTGGGAACGCCCGTGCGCGTTACTGTTCGAGCGTTCCCCCTAAAGCTCCCGTCGCACCTTCTCTAAATGAACGCGGAGTGCTTAAGAGGCAGCTCACTATTTGATCTTTTGAATTTAGTCAATAGTAAATAGGGATCAGTTCAGATGCACGCTAAAACCGCGACATTGTTCAGAGGCAGTTTCAAACATGCCGCTTCTCGTAGCTGAAATAATTGTCCACCGCCAATTCGTGATTCTCGAAGCTAATTTAAACGTGAACCAAAGATGTTCACCTTTATAAGCAGAAAGAATTTCAAAATTGTGCAGTGGAAATTTAATAGAGGAACGTAGTATTTGGGTTGAATGAACTGCGACACATTCTTATATATACATTACGCACATATATACGGGTAGCTAGTGAGATATTTAGAATACTTAAGGAGAGTACTCATTACTCGACTCTCCTTGTAATTATGTAATAAAAGTAGGTACTTAATTTTTGAACAGATCTCCTTAAAATTAGAAGGAGGGTGGCCTTACGTTGCGTGGTTAATTTTCTAAATGAAAAAAAAATTATAAATGCCTTTGCCAGCGTAAAAAAACTGGTCAGTTAAAAAAAAGATTTAATGATGGCTGTCAGTCAGCAATAATAAGTAACATTAATAATTCACTTAATTTTTTGGCTATACTTATTGAAGAAATAAGTGATGAGTGAAATAGGTATTTTTGCCTATGCTAAGCCAGGACCAAAGTGTGAATGGAAAACAAACCATCAACGTGCGTTCTCACTAGCATGTCCATGTGTCCGTACATAATTTGTCTTTTTCTTAATCTCACGTAGTAATTAATTGATATTTACATTTAATGTTTTTTCCGTCACGTATGATCATCAAATATCAGGTCCTCGAGTATCGTTAGTGTCTCACCAGAGTATTGTTTTAAATTTGTTTCAAATAATTAGGCTTTTATACCTGATACACACATTTGCAGCTTTTATTCTATTAATATTAGATATATTTTTTATTTTTATTGGGTCTCAGCTGAAAATCAGCGTCGTGTGTTAATTTATGGTTTGTTTATATTTTTATTTTTGTACACCTTTGTATCTGGATTTACAGAGAGACATATTTTCTGGTATAAGTTTGGTTATCTACTGTTCGTAACACGTTTTTGGAATAAATAAATTTTCTTTCTTTTTTTGTTCGCTTTAACACAACGCAAGAACACTTTAAGATTTCTTTATATAACAAGGGGCAAACGAGCAGACGGTACTCTTGAGTGACTACCGACGCCCATGGACAAGTGCAGCACCTTTGAGAAATGAGCAAAGCGCACCTCGGCTTGCAGGTGGACAGCGTGGCGCGGGAGGCGCGGGAGGCGGCGGGCGAGCGCGCGGGCGCGCACAGCAGCTCGCTGCCGCCGTCGCCCAACACGCGCCACGCGCCGCACGCGCACGCGCACGACTCGCGCACGCTGCCGCACCACGGTGCGTTCGGGCGCACTGTCGTGTAGCCCCTCTTTGCGATAGCGATGTATTTTATGATGACAATACACTATTGTGCTCAGTGTCGGGAGAATAAAATATTAGTTCACAATCTGTGCATTCGGCGGTGTCCGCCCTCGCGTGAGCGAGAGCGCAATATTTTTGTGCGCGGGCAAGAGAGACAAGTAGTGAAGGGTAATTGTACGAAATTCTTTCTGTTCGGCGACCGGAGTTTAATAATACATACTATTAGGCTCCGTAAAATTCATTCCTATTTTAAATATAATTACACGTTTTTATAACAAATTCCCCTGTGATATTCGGAAGATGTCTTAATTAAATGTAAACCTTTTATAAAAAGTTCATTCAGTAATCGTATTATAATATAAAGGATAATTTAAATGATGGTACAGTTTAGAAATAAATTGCACTAACCCTATTAAAATTCGTGTGAAACGGTGCCAACAAAAAATATCCGACTGAATTTGTTGGGGTCTCGGCGAACTACTAAGTAATGATTTAAAAAGAAATACATATGGAGTTCATAAGTACATCCCTGTAAAAGGTTGACCTGACGTCCGTTACTGGAACAATCATCACGGAATATTAAATCTGAATATTCCAAGGTGCTTTCAATGTCAATAATGTTTTAGTCTTAATTATATTGATAATGATTTAATATTGTTATTATGACGTAAAATAAAATTCACACGCCATTGTGTGGTAGGTTCTAGCCGTTATTGTAATTGTAAAATGTTCGCAAGCGAGATATCTAAGGGTCGACAATAGGAATCAATACTCCTGCATTCATCAAGCTTAGAAGTGTATCTAAAGAAACAATAGTATATAGCGCCGAAAACATCTGATGTATGTATATTCTTGAAAATGTATAAGTCACCCGACAAATACATATACCAATTACGTGGTAACAATTTGCTTAAGGATTTGTTTTGCCGGCAACGCATCTGCTAGCGTTCTGGTCGTACAGATGTCCATGGGCGTCGTTAGGCACTTAGTTGCCTGCTGCCTGCTCGTTTGCCCGTTGTAAAATAAAAAAAAATAGGATTAGCAAAGTCTGTCTTTTTATTAAATGTGGTCATCTAACCGTATGCTTAAATTATTGTAAAGATAAAGAATGAAGGCATTCTGTTTTCAGCCGGAGGGTGAATTCTCTCAGATTCTCGTCTCCTTCTAATCCTTGCCCGACTCAAAATTGTTGCCACAATAGGTGGCGCACGCAGCGATCTGCAAGATTGCGGCCACTGTTACCTTAAACGTGCGTCTGAACGTACCGGTGTTCAACTGCTTTGTTTAAGCGTTTTTTTATTTATCAATTTCAGCTTTGCTGTTTTATCCACGTCGATGTTATTTTTTTTATTTGTTATACATATAATGTATTTAGAGTAGACATCATAATACCTGCACGTACACTATCGCTTTTGGACACGAACACTATCGTACAATATTTCGTGAATTTTAGGTATTACTTGATTCTTAAGTTAATGAACACATTTTTTTGACTCCCGGTTACCTTATCCCTTTTTGATTAGATTGGGACAAGGAATATGTCATAGGTGAATGTACGACGTCAGAGATATGTCCCGAAACGGAAAGGCAATTTAAAATAAGGCTGAATGTAATAGTATTTCCAAGAGATGTGGTTAAAATAATCATGTTTTAACAGTACAATTCCGTAAAAAAAGAAATTAACACTACACGTTAGCTTTAAGCAAAGTACAAATCCATATTTATTTATGAACATTACGATATTACCATAAGTGCTATATTATAGTATAAGTGGGAATCAACATTTCGTAAAAAAAAACAAATAAGTAGGTGAAGATTACGATACCTTAAGAGGCCATGAGGCTCATCACGGATAATGTTGAGAGTTCGACTTTATAATGCTTCTAAACAGTACCTACTAGTAAATCCGTAGGTAAATTACTTTAAAGAGAATCGAAACACATTTTACCCATTTAAGTAGTTGTAAACACAATTAAAAACCTTACAATATAAATATGTTACACTAGTGACGGCATCCAATCTTCACTACACTGGTGAGGTAGGCATGAGTTATAGAAATGGTTGTTTCCTTGCAAGTATCACTATAATCAATCAATGCATCATGCAATCATATGCACGATTATTCTATAATACTTGTAGTAAATGTTTTTACGCCAGTAGACTTCTCATGTTGGCATGCAAAAAGCATAATAGAAAGCTAACCAACCATTTATTGATAGCAAACTAGATCCAGTATTAAATATGATTACATTTCGCACTGCCTATCCATAAATCCTTTGGCTGGGGCCAATTTTTGACTCTATAAGAATATAAAAGTACTATTAATTAAATATAAATCTCCAGATTAATTTTATGTACCTGTTTTAAAAGTGCAGTAAGAAAGATTTACTAACTTTTAATTCTCATTATTAACTGTAATAGTTATAATATGTATTGAAAAGATGTAAATTGTATAAAATCTCTCAATTTATAGAGTAGAAAACTGCAGTGATTTTTTATAGAAATAGTCAAAAACATAAATATGTAATTTGTTTGGCAGCATTTTAATTATTTCGCATGTTTGCTTGCTGACTAGGCAATTGATAGTAATTGTTTTTAATTAGTTAACTATATTATAACTAATGATTTTATGTTTTTTGCTATTCACAGTCCTCAAAAAAACTCCGTTTTCAACAATGATGATATACAACGCACGACAAAAAATGAAAACCCAATAAACGAGTAAGTATCCAATGTACCAACCGATTGCTTGCATATTTAATAATCATAAGAAATGGCATATTTATTATATAAGACTTTCGACGCGCCCCAGCTTAACACGGGTGCAATGCAGATGTATGTATTCTACATATAAATCTTCCTCTGTTGATTGGCGAAAATCGCATTAAAATCCGTTGCGTAGTTTTAAAGACCTAAGCGTACAAGAACGGAAAACTTTGTTTTATACTATGTAAAGATGTAAAATTGTAATTTATTTATTTATTGAGGAAACTGACAGGCTATAGAACTAAATTGAATAATTTGAAATAATTTCTTTTTCTTTGAAATAAAATCTATAAAAAAATGTAGAGTTGGCAATATACATTTATTTCAAAGCATCAAATTAATATTATGAATAAAGGCTAAAATATATTTACTATATATCTTGATAATAAAGGTTTTACTTCTTTGTTATAGGCAAATAATTAACGTTTGCAAGAAATATACGTCGTAATTTCTTGACGTATATTTGACCTCCTCCCACCAGGTGGACCTACGATCTAATCCGGGTCGCAGGATGTCGCTGGTTACAAGCGGCACAACATCGCCATTTGTGGAGATTAAAGGAGGAGGTCTTATCAATGCATGTGGTGGATGAAGGTCAAGCCGTTAATCCTAGTAAGTACGACTTATTTGAACTCCTTAGTAAATTAATCGAGAGTAACTCTCAAAGAAAGGGAACATGAGTTTAGTAGTTCATCAGAAGTCACAGCTTAACCAACGGGGGTTATTTGAGTTGTATGATAGAGCAGTTCTTACCATGTGATGGAGTATGTGATATAAATATAAATGTAGTTGAGGAGGTCGTGGCCTAATCAGAGGTCGGTATTTGAGTCGATCGCTAGGTTAAGTTGCAGTTGCTGCGACCGGATGATAGACGGGTGACCCATACCAGCACTGGTTTTCAAATATCTGATCCCGTCTGTGTTTCAAAAGGCACGTGAATAAGGGGAACTACCTTCTCGCTTAATTAACAAAAAAGGTGTATGTTGGAAAAAGTTACTGTTAATCTAAACTAATATATAAAGCTAAAGAGTTTGTTTATTTATTTTTTTTTGCTTAAATATTAATTTCTCAAAGGCCGGCAACGCCTCTGCGTTCTATATAAAAAAATGCTTTAATCTCAGAAACTACTGATTCGATTTAAATAATTCTTTCAGTGTTAGATAGCCCATTTATCGAGGGAGGCTGTAGGCTATATATCATCACGCTAAGACTAATAGGAGTGGAGCACCAAAGAATGTTTAAAAATTTAGGGATTTTCTATTCCTATTGAGAGCTTCCTTTGCGTGCGCTGCGTAAAGGGTGAGTTTCGCAAAAATTATGAATGACCGAATTCTTCACCATTAAACGTTCTTAATACAAAGTCCGCGACAGCATATTTCTATCCGTTAAGGTTGGCTCACTATAACCTTTTCAAGGTAACCAAATTTGTTCTAAAATAATGCATCGTTTGTAAAGGTATTTTAATAAACATGATATTAATCGTTTCCTAAAAACTATTTTTTAAACCCCCAAGTGATACGAGTTGCCCACGCGGACGAAATCGCGGGGTACAGCTAGTGTTAATTATAAAATGCAAATTGCTGAAATTAATTAAATTAGCTAGAAAGAAGTATATTCATTTCTCAGAGGCGTTTAATCATATACTAGCCTTCTGATAGTGCAGTCTCTCTCACTTGCATGCAGACTTAATTGGCTCAATGTTCTATTTGCGGCCATTTTAAAAATCTAAGCATTATATCATTGAAAAGAGAAAAAAATAGCTCATGTTGCGGAATCACAGTCTACTATAACATTAAAAATAATAAAACCACATTGCACAAGCTGTTTTACTTTTAAATGAAAATGGCCAAGAGCGTGTCAAGACACGCTTATATAGAAGGGTGCCGTATCTGATAGGCTATAAACTTATTTGTGAATTAACTTCAGAAGTTGTTGTTCGATTTCGTTCAAAATAATTTTCCTAGTGAGTTTTAAGCATGTTCTATCAACATGGAAAATTTCAAGTCTCGTCTAATAGTTTGGAAATGCTAGAGGGAGACCACCTTACGAGCAGACAGACGGACGGACGGACAGAGCGAAATTATAAGGGTTCCTTATAGTACTACGGAACCCTAAAGCAAATTCCGTAGAAATTTTTTCACGTCTATAATAATGTTGATTTTGGCGGTAAAATTTTAATGAAATTTGCGTTCACAAATGTAATAAGTTCAGCCAGCAGTCGTTGGAGAACCGTGATGGCACATAATTAGCAAGTGACGAAAGTTTGGAACTAAATCAACGCGGCCGCACCTAGCCCAGAGTTTTTCCATTAAAAAGCCTTCTAACTTCAGTCTCTACCTAATTATCACTTTATCACGCGTTCGGAAATGAAGGAAAATTTCGGAAACTTTCAACGAAGCTAGGGAAAATTTCTGGACACTTAATTTATGTTTACGATCCTCTAACTTTCAATTCGTTTATAAACTGTACAATGATTTCGTTGTCATACCTGTGATGTTGTAGAATATTCTAGATTATCAGTAAAAAACTTAATAGCTAAGCGGTCGTAAATTGGATATAGCCTTGGGACTCGAAAGCCCCCGACGCAACAAGAGGGGTGTTATAAATTTGACGTGTCTGTATATGTGTGTGTGCATGTGTGTGTATGTTCGCGTTCATTACATATCATGTTTGCATTAACACGTAATTGTTTAGAACAGCAGCGAATCCCAAAGTTGATTACAGTAATAAGGAAAAACTCATTAGGAAAATTATTTAGAGTGTAATAGGACCGAAAGTTTTGAAGTTATGTAATAAATAGCTTTATCAGATACGGAACCCTTTATATAAAAGTGTATTTTTATTTTTGATGTAAACCTTCCTTACGCACACTTGACTTTGGAGAGTAAGCTGGTGAAAGCGTGCCGAGAGCGTTACGGAAGTGCATTATCGGGCGAGGAGACGAACGGAAGTTGAGAGGGACAAGTTAATGAAGATAGCTTAATCAGCCGTTCAATCAAATATCTGGCCTTTTACTTTCGACTTTAGACTTTCTTGATTTTTCGACTACGACCAGTTTCGATTAGATTCCAATAGTTTCGACTAGTGTCGACTTAATTCTTTTTGTGTTGTCACTTAACTCTTTCATTGTACTATTCACAAACTTGAAACAGGCTAGGTAAGTAATGATGCAAGTCATTTGCCTAGCTGTTTGAGCAAACGGCTGAATATTATCCAGGAAACTAGTTGAACGGTGTTGTTTAGTAAACAGGCTTGTTAATTAAACGGCTAATTGAGCTATTTTAGTAAAGAAGTTTTACTTCAGTCTTGTGGTCTATTGAACACTTGTTTTTTTACATTTAGAATACTATTAAATCTGGACCTCGTTCTTTGCGTTCAGTAACCAAATTTTCTTCTAATAATTTTTTAGAAGTCATTTGGAAACGATTTTGTATAAACTTGGGATGCACTTTTTTAGTGCGGCAGTCCTAAATGCCTTCTAAAACCTTTATTATTTATTTATTCTACTTCATTAATTAAATTACTTAAGATATTATCCTCTGGGATACATTGCAGTAATGCACTGCTCTCGCAGTGACTATTAAAAGCTCTGTAAAGAGCAAAGTACTGTCTGAATTTGTTTTGTATACAACTAGCTGATTCCCACGACTTCGTTCGCATGAACTTGCGAGAGTCCTAATGCTTTAGTCTCTTGATAGTAACGCACAACACTGCGTTGTGCAGCATGCGGTGTCGCACACATAATTATAAGATTAACGACTAGAATGGCATATTGTTCTGTCGCTGTCTACGTCGACAGTGAAATGCAAACGCGGCAAGCTGCGTCCTGACGCTTATCACAGCGTTGTTCGGTTCGAACGCAGCGTCACGACGAAGCGTTTACCGTCTTTGCGGCCAAGTGATCATTTGATTTTCCGTAACTACAATTATCTTCTAATAAGTTCATTGTTCAACCCGTTACGCACACCGCACATCGCAGCAAATGGACGAGAACAACGTCGTGCTGTGCGGTGTATCTGCTCACCATCTGGCCCGCGCGTGTCGTTCGCCGCTGACGGAGCCTGTAACGGAACAAGAAACATATTTGATGTTTTTTTTGCGATTATGAGTCCTCCAACCGCCCGCCGCACAACACAGCGTTGAGCGTTGCGACAAAAGCTTAAGACTTCTTTAAGCTGGCCCTATCGAAATATCTAATACCAGATTTCTACTAACTTTACACTATCTCCATGACGATTTCATGTTTGCACGTCCTGAGGTTTTCGATAATTTATGATAGCTGACTTTTCGCTTTAATATATCTTCTTCTTCTTCGCGTTAAATCCCGAATGTAACCAGGGTCCGCTTTCCGACACATACTCCTCCACTTTGCTCGGTCGAAGACATCAAATTTATGAAGCTTATTGGCTCTCATGTCGTTGTGTAGGACGTCCAACCAGCTTCGCCTTAATTTATATAGATACAGATTTAATACTACATGTTCATAAAAAATAAAGTTATTAAGCAACAAAATGAAGGTAGTTTTTTTTTAAATATTAATAGTAGCTCAATTATCAGGTAGCGTGAGCGAAACAAACAATTAATCTTTCAGAACCATTAACAAAACAAATATGTCAAAAATAATGCATGTAACGACTAATTTCCCATAATCAATACACACATACACGACAACCATTAACTTTTTCTATACGGTCGTGTCGTGTGGTGTTCGATTTAGAATAGTGCCACATCTTCCTTATATGAATGTCACATAAGTTGGTTAAGATAATTAATGTTCTTCTTCTGTCTAGCGTTATCCTAATCAAGTACCAGGGTCCGCATTGAATGCAAAAGATGTGGCTGTGGGGCGAGTTAACATGACCGACTGCCATCTGACGTCATCCCCAGCGTTGTATATTAAAGTAACTTCCCAACTATCTCTATTTAATTCATCTTGACATTGACAGCCAATGACTGTAGTAATGTTTATGCCGGAAGCAGACATAGCTTCATTTGAATGATCATTCCAATGATCATGTAATGTACCTGGGGACTTTGTGTAGCTGCGCAGTTTTGTTAATAACTTCTTACGTACAAATCACGTTCTGATCTCCATTGGGGAACACTTTCATTTTATCTGGCTACAGTTTTATAGATGTAGCCACTATTAATATTAAATATTGGAGCTTGGTGTCATTAAATCTAATTATTTTTTTTAATCTCAGGAACTACTGGTTGGATTTAAAAAATTCTTTCAGTGTTAGATAGCCCATTTCTCGAGAAAGACTATAGGCTATATAAGACGCTAAAATTAAATCTAGTCTCTGCCTAATTTTACGCGAACGAAATCGCGAGCACAGCTAGTTTATTATATAATAAATTATTATTATAAATTCCGCTGAGGCTTTCGAATTTACACATTTACGTTTAAAACATACAATGTTTGATTGTAAATTGTACTACAATTAGTATTTTACGTTTATTGATATCTATGATATCAAAAAACGTAAAATACTTATTGTTTTTTCAAAATTACAACAGTTTTTTAAATTAAATCACATTAAATGAAAGAGTATTAATTATTAAAATAAGTAGCAAGAAATATGTCGTTTTCAAATTATAGTACACTTTTAACAGCGAAATTAAGAGAGTGAATTGGGAGTGTAAGTATATATAAGTAGTTTAGTTTTTAAAGCCTGAAATTCAATATTTAGCTTCTATTAGGCTTTAAATACAAACGAAGCCACTGTTGGCGACTAGTATAGAATATCTTACATAGATCTTTGGCAATATTGTGGGCTATTTTCCCACCAAAGCTGCTTACCGTTCATAACACCTCGCGATAAACCTCCAGGTCCCCCGGGCACAGGAGCCGCAGTCACCGCGGCGTCCATAAAACCCCGGGCCATTTAGATCATCTCACTTGTCTTCGCTTTTTATGTGAATCTCGACGACATTGACAAAACTAAGCCTTATGGCTCTAGGAATAAGGAAAGCTAGTGTGATCACCGTTTGAGAAGTATACGTATGTAACTGAGTTTTATTGGGATACCGTTCCAATGTATGAAATAATCAGTTGATGAAATTGCTCGTGAAGTTTTCCTCTATTTTCAGTCAAACGTAAAATCAAAATGTCGTTAATCAATTTGTATCGTATATTATAAACCACTAATACTAACTAATTCTACCCAAATTTTCTCAAAATAAAAAATCACAACCACATACTGGTATTTCCAAACGAGGTTACATGGTACGCGTATTTAAAAGTACGATAAAAATTAATAATATAACAATTCTTGGTTTTCCTCCTTTCTCGCGGTGGGGCGCGTGTTCCGTGCCTATCTATCATTAACACGGTTTCATCTGCACATATATTAAATAAATAACACATACATTTTTAGCTATGTCTCCCTATCTTAAGAGTACCTCCTTAAACAAGAATTTCAGTCAAGCTCCGTTACCGCGACTCTACATTAGTGTCACCATTCCAATCCAAGTCTTAAAGATACTTTGTGCAAGTAAACTTTTCATCACACCTGTTCAAAAAAGTTTAATTGGTATCGGGGTATAGCGGGGTAAAATATTTTTTTGTTCCCGTGGGATTTTTTGTTTCTCCTTTCTGATTGGTCCGCATTTATACTTCTGATAGTTTCGTTAGGTTGTACTCATTCGTTTGAAGGTTGAATGTAGACCTATATGTATCACAAGCATATATTCTCTATACATATATTGTAAACACTACGACTATCCAAAGTAATACTATCTCTGCCCCTCATGAGACTATAAATATTTCTTTCATGAATTGTCAGATTTTAAATTAGTATTTAATAAAAATAAAACTTCTTTACGCAGGCTTGACTAAGGGGGGTTCAATTATTCATAATTATATAGAAGTTTTCGGAAGGGGACCTGAGTTGGAGTTTCAATCTCTTTCGACTTAGTTTGGCTAAGTTAGACCTATTTCGATTTAGTTCGACTGCCTGTGACACATATATGTACATAGCTTAAGAAAGTCTACTTCAGTCGCGTGGTCTAAAGCACACTCGTTTTTTTGTTTTATTTTCACTTTCAATCAGATGTCAGAAGTTACTCGCATATAAGTACTCGTATTTTTTCTCACAGCCGTGATGAAAGAAAAGCGTGTGTCACTCGGGGCCAAAATATTTTGTTCTCGGGTGTCATATTTTGAATTCCTCGCTACGCTCA
>JANCMC010043021.1:55191-83399 GCA_024363005.1 Charaxes varanes | reverse complement strand
GAAAGAAAAGCGTGTGTCACTCGGGGCCAAAATATTTTGTTCTCGGGTGTCATATTTTGAATTCCTCGCTACGCTCAGGATTCCAATTTAGGAACCCAAGCTGCGCACGGGATTCTACTATAGAATTCTCCGCTTCCTCCAGAATTCAAAATCACACCCTCGGGGAGCAAAATTTCGTTTTAAACCAATGCCAACACAAATAACTCTTTCGAATGCATGTTAAAAACTGCAATTGATTTTAAAAACTTGAAAGAAAACCCAAGAGAAATCCCTTCAGCAAATTATTCTTTACAGTCCTAAATAGGTTTTTATACTCGTATGTCTATCTGTTAGATTTCAATAAATAAATAATCAGATTTGATACGTTTATTTATTAGGAGTTAGTACATAATTCAAATACGCATGCACTGGTCCTTAGACCAGAAAATTGTCAGAGGCGAGTGAGTTAGGCGCCGACCACGCGCACCTGAGACCGACCCCCCTTCCCTTCTACCCCACGTACATTCCATCACACGAGCACATGAGGAAAACAGTATTGTATTCACCATGCGAATAAGTGCGTTTGTAAATAACCAGTGCGCAAAATATGTTATCTGGGGTTATCAATGTTTTTAACTGGCAAATAAATAGTATTTATATTACCAGGAAAAGGTTACTAGTTTAGTGATGTAAACGATGAACTGAAACCTGAAAGGACTCGGTTCAATTCCGGACTCCTTTTAGCTATTTTGACGCCAAATCCTAGCACAAACGATTTCTCTAAGTTGTATGACAAACGAAATTATGTAAAATACTTATAATATTGTTAGATATAGTAATGGTTGTAAAACAAAGTCAAAATGTATTAATGAACTTAGCGGTTATTTTTTATTATTGTAAGAATTCGTGTTAATATTTACTACTAAGGCAGAGGTAGGTATGCCTAACATTTTTGTAGCCACTCTACCTAGACCTCAAAATGAGTGGCCTCGATGGCAGTCCAGTAGTGTCGAGAATAAATTGACCACATTACAGATTTCGCATTCCGTCTTCAACTAATTTATGTAGTGTATTGAAGTTACACATACGAAGTAAAATCACTTATTAATGTTAACGGTCTGTCACATACTTGTAATTACAAGCATAACTTTTTCCATCCCGTTCAAAGGTGAAACTCGCAGTCGCTGACTTGTTGATAAGAGGTGGGCAGGGGGCGACCAAGGTGATGTTTTCCCGCGCCCGCATTTTCATGTAAATGCCTCAACTTCCGTTACCGAGTTTTGACATCACCTACGCACATAATTTTGGCTTGTCCGAGTTATAAATTTACCCCCCTAGGGGAAACTCACACCGCATTTGAATTTTAATCGCGCCCTTGGTTATTATAATGACAATCGTTGGAGTGTTGAAAACAGCTGAAAACTTTTTCATATTAAGGTAGCTGATGCCTGCGACTTTCTCTGTTTTGAGATAATTATTACGTAATACATTTATCTCCGATTTTTTTTAATATTAAGTTTTTATCTTTGTACTAGGAGCAGGCATGATGGTAGCCTAGCGTGGTCTTAGTTCTAGAGCTCATAGCAAGGTACACAGACACCAAGAGCAGATTGAAGGTAGTATCGGCAGCAGGGGTAGAAGGGTGGGGATAGTACCGTTAACGGTAGGGGTAGAAGGGGAGCTAATAGGCATTGAAATTGAACAGAACGTGAGTGGACAAATTGTAGTGGCCGGGTCAAGACAAGGGCCGGGATGTCCATAAACAAGCGGCCACTCGCTCCCTATTAATAAAGGAACTGCTATTAATTGTTCGCCTTCGGAGGTTTTAATAGTGCGCATAAATCAAAGGACGGCCGGTGGGTTAATAGCTGTTTAATATGCCGGGCGCTATCTGCCCGATATATTGGTGCCAGATAAGACACGGTGCTAGTTTGGTCGTGGAACATCCTCCGCTGCCCAGTTTTAACTATGACAGATAATCTATATAAAATCTTAATTAAATCATTCGAAACATTTTAATGATGCCTCCGTTTCAGAACGAAAAATAGGCTAGCCACAAGGTTTCAACGGATGCGATGGTGAAGCACTACAGAATACCAATACAATGCTGTTTTGTTTAGTGCTGGTGTTGGTGGTACAGCGCTTGGTTGTAACATTGTATAGTGTCAGTTAAGAATAAGATTGTTAATTTCAATTATTTCATAATTAGTTTTACATTTGAAGCCTAGTAGGGGCACTTGTAACTTTGTGCCCCACAATAGGCGTCCATTAACACCCTTAGAGCATCACCTGGCGGTAAGTGATCGGTGGAACGGTGCACGAGATTGTTCGTCGTGCAATCCAATTATATTGGGGACATCGGCGACGTAGCCAAATTCAATTGCAGCCGGACTTCAGTGTCCGTTAAGTGGTTATATCCCCTCTACCGCCGCGCGGGAGACTGCCCACTAAACACAAGGTGCGAGGAGGTTAAGCTCCGTGCACACTCACTGCTTAGATAACTCGCCGCACGCCTCAAGGGAGAATTCGTTCATAATTATTTATTAACATTCTACGTTGTGGCGGGGGGACGTTCCATTTAGGCTGTCTTTTACTGATAATACTCGCGAGTTTTATTTGGGCCCTTCAACAGCGGACAACTTCAAATGTATAAATGTTTTTTTTTAAAAATGGTATATATCCCAAAACATTTATGTTTGATTCCCGTGACGCTATAAATTGACGACTTTTTTTTGATTTACACCTCACAAGCTTGAAACACAACCATAGAATTTGTAAGTGTTTTTATAAAAAAATATACTCATTTCTCAAAGGACGGCACTGAATCTGTAAGTATTCTGGTATTGGAGCTGTCCATGGGCGTCAATGATCCCATACACAATACTTGTATTGTACATATGTATGTTACATTACTAACACTGCAAGCCACCCGATTCCTCTATCACTTTTAGAAAAGTGCATAATTTTTTAAGAACTATTTTAGTTTTTATAATCAGTGCAGTGTGTACAGGATCTTAGTGATAGTGCCAGGTTTGGGGGAAGGGAGGCAGGTCGCAGGCGACACCTCGGGATATTGAATTTGCGGCTCATTGTTATCTGCCGCTGCAAGGTCGCCCCGACAGGTACCAGCCCTTTCTTTTGGCGTAGGGTTGAACCTGGGAGCTATAATACATAAGCTTTACTTTTCTTTCAGTATATTAACTTGGGTAACTTTCATTTCCGTGAAGGAAAATGTAGAGTAAAATATTTATTATTTAATATATCAAAAATGATTGAAAGTTGAAAGAATTTGTAAGTGCTTGTTTGGTTGCACAGTCGAAAATAAAACTGATAATAAATAATTACATATTGCATGCAATAAATATATCCATATTGATTTCATAGAGGAACAGAGTTAATCTATCCGCTGAACTCTTGACGCATTTCTTTATTAGAAGTTATAACGATTGTTTTAACTTGGTAAATACATATATTATAGTTATGTTTACATTTGTGGTTTATTCGTATGAATATAATAGTCTTCCTAGTTAAATTTAAACTGTGTAGTGTTCCGTTTAGTACAGCCAGCCCTGTCCCAAGGGACGGACATTGGTCAATTTATTTCTTGCAGGCCGCAGTTATCATGATTGAATTAAGCAACTCCGGCGGGGTTGCACCGTGATTTAGATTCACCCATTGTGAACCTCGGAACCCCTAAACTCCGGCCGAGTTAGGAATTCCCGCAAAAACGGAATACGGAATTTTAATCGTGGGAATGGTCGGCTGCTCTATGTTTATTTAAGGTTAATTTGGAGCGGTCATCGGACCGATCGAGGTCAGCGGACAGATATTGAGAGGTATTTGGGGTTTTGCATCCAATCGTGTTTCGAGAGCCAGTCAATGATTTCGTGTGATTCCAGTATCGTTTTTTACTAAAAACTTGCGATTGTAGCCTGGCGTGTTAAGATTATATTATAATTCAATTCATTCTAATTAGTAAAAAAATACAGGGTGTAAAAGTCGTTGTACCGGATGAGCATTCCATGGGTTCAGTACATGATTCTAGACTCCCAAGTGGTGAAATTTTTAGTCGGCTTTTCCTTGAAATATACATTTCTTTACCAATTTCTTAACTGAATACTGTATAATATCATTATTGATATCTGCCCCAATGCGTTTTTAAATCAGAAACAAATTTCTTCAATATTTTTTACATCAAACCGCAATGTAAATAAAACTTAAAAGTACGTAACGGGGGTAGCATGGCAAACCGCGTTGACTTATTTTGCGCGTCAACATTTTGTTGACGATTGCTTCCCAATGTTCACAATACATTGCGCGCTCAAGAAGGGATGAGGAAGGCAATATCTGTAACCTCTTATTTCCCAGATTAATGATTTTTGTGAATTTATTTAGGGCATTAAATGTAGCTTTATCACAAAATTTGCGGTACGATGTCTTTTACACCCTGTTCACCAATCATAAAACTCACAAGAAATCAAAATTTATTCTAATTTTAATGTATAGATTTACTTTTTTCCTCTCTATTCAGAAAACCGCAACACTAAATACATAGTATCCTGTTCAATAGAATCCAATAGCTATAAAGTCAGTGCAAACATACAAACAATAAAAGCTTTTCCTACACTTTCACGTAGCCACCCGTAGACGCGTAGCACCGCTGCGCCGTAGCGAAGGCTGTTAATTGTTTTAACTGAAGGTGCTACAACTAATAATAAATGTATTACTTGTGGATGCATTGTGTTTTCTTGCGATGTCCAAGTCAATTTATTTTATTTAAAACACAAAAGATTTTTAATATTGATATTGTTACTATAAGATGTTGTTATAAATAAATAGGGTATAGGTTAGCTAATTAGTTACGTAATAACTTAAGAGAGAATGTCCTTTAAGTAGGGACTGAATAAATCAACCGACTTGGTGGATAGATCTCAAAAGTTTTTAGACGCGCTGGAAGAACAGTGTTTCGAGACTTGGTTTTTACAAAAGTTTTGTTTTTAATGGCATTATACTAAACACTAACATATTTAAAACTAGTTGTATCCTGGGATTTCGTCCGTATGATTTCAGTGATTTTATTAAATCTTGTGGGTTTTTATATTTTGCGTGGAACCCAAATTATTTTTCGATATCTGAAGTATATGTATATCAATTATCTGCCATTGAAAATCCCGTTGACATCGGTCCAGCCGTTTCGTAAATCGTGAAAAAACTATGCAGAGAAAAAAATGTAAGTTCCGCTTTTGTTATACGTATAGTATGTATAGTCATAAGCAAATAGTAAAAAAATAGTATAGTGATTTCAACATTACAAACAGACACGTATTCATATGTAAAGAAGATAATTAATTAAAAAACTCGTTATTTATTATAATTAAACCTAGTTAGTTATTAACTGCATGTCTGCTACTGATCGATGTTGGATCTCATGTCCTCTATATAATATACTTTTCATTCATCGTTTGTAAACTAGATTTATGCTTATATGTCCTTGCTTACGCCTTACACCTTGTGCCGCAGTCTGGCGAAGATTAGTATCATTAAAAAAAGGTAAGTAAGAAACTTATGGAACTTTTAATGGCGACAGAACCCGTCAAAGTAGAGAAGTAAGTGCATATTCAAATGGTTGCTATGATATCTCTGACTGTCTTGTTTTAGCCGTATAATACGACAAAGTGATGTATTGCTCAGTGTGGGGCCGTGCGAGTTGCGACATTTCATGTTAGTCAAATGTCGATTCATAAGCTGCAGCATTGCTGGCTATTTATAGCTTCAAATATTTAAACACTTCTTTGATCACTGTGTGTGGTGTGGGACTTTAAGAAAAGTGTAAGAAGTTTATTTTTTTATATGCTAATTTAGCCATTATAGCTAGTAGTTCTTGGCATATTTTTAAGCCATCAATAAAAATATAATTGATCTGCTAAAATTACTAACTCTTCTTTTTAAAGTCAAATTATGTGACACGATCTATGACGAATGTTATTTTATGTAAGTATTCTATTCTATTATTCTATTATATTTAGATAGTTGCATTTATTTTATCGTTGAATGCCAAATAGGTAATTCATAAAACTCCTTCAATTCAACACATTGATTTAGAAATTATTAAAGCATCAACACGTTGAACCGCTATTATGTTTGTCCAACTAGTTCCTCTATTCAACCCATATCACTATAGACTATAGACCTCTTTTCTTGACATCAGACATTGACGTTTCTCTCTTTTATAAATTTGTGATCATGGCGGTAGGTGTTTTTCGTTGATTTAAAAAAACGTAATCTCGTATAATCAACAAAATCTATGTTGTATATGTGTCTAATTTATATAAATGACGCGAAAAATTTAAAAATAATTTTAAATTTGGTTTTATTTTCACGGTTCTGCTATGAAATGTTATCTTAAACCTAACCTCGTCGGTCCTATGAGTCGTGTGTTAAATACAAAACATTGAAAGTAAATATCATAAATTGTAATTATGGGTTTCAGCGTGTACCACCGCCGGCAAATCCTGCGTTCAAGAAGGATAAAAAGGAGAAGAAGGTTCCCAAAGACAACTCTAAAAATGTTATGCGGAATCTGCACATAAGAAAATTGTGTCTGAACATCTGTGTTGGAGAGTCTGGTGATAGATTGACTCGAGCTGCTAAGGTATGCCTGGTGTAAAGTTTATTTGACTCATTTTAATAAGTGTAAAATGAAATGCGAGTGCGGAAATCAAGAAAACATGGTTAAGTTTAAAAATTGCCATACAAAAATATTTATTATAATTGTTCGATGGTTATTTTAAATAATACAGAAATCAAATAAGGCATGATAAGATATGGCAGGATTACACAATATATTGTGTTTTCTTCATAGTTTCATGCTATAATAATATTTTTATTGCAACTTCTAAGTACTTTCTCTTTACTACTTAGAATACTTAAAAAAATGACAATTTATTTGTATTATATAAATGTATTATAAATTTACTTGTCTATATATAAAAAATTCTATTCTCACAATGTATGTTTGGAATAAATTCTCTAAGGAACCCATTTTGATCAAAATCTGTAAGTGCACACTATGAAAATTTTAAATTACTGACATTAATTGACTTACAGGTGTTAGTATTTTCGCCTGTACTAAGCCAGGAGTTATGTGTGAAGGGAAAATGGACCATCATCGTGCGTCCACGCTAGACGCTAGCATGCCCTTGCGTTCCGTGCATAATTAGTTAACTTCCTTTTAATCTTACGTAGTATTTAATTGATATTTACATTTATTGTCTTTTTTCGTCCTTCAAATATCAGTTCCTCAAAGCAGGAACATTTTAAAAGCTTTCTTTTTAGAAATAAAAGGTCCAGTCATTGGTACATTTTACAGATATTTTAGAAAGCCTGTGTTCGAAATACGTCTATTCGTTGCTCGTGCGGCGAGCTTGTAATCAAAGGCTCAGTATTGAACACGAGTGTTGCTGCTTCCACTAACAAAGTGTAAATCCCGCCTTCCGAGTTTCAGAGCGATCGTTAATTAGTGAGCGGAAAATTTCGTACCTTGTAGCACATTCGATACTATCAAAAAAGCTTGTACGATTTTGTGCATAAATGCAACACGTACAAGAATGAAAATTGTGTAAAATGGTATACCGTTTTGCTCAATTTTGATACAGATACATTTTGAAGAAACCTAGATTTATATAAAATGTTAACCCAGATTTATAATAAACTCTTAAGGTTTATTTTTGCTGATGTATATAAGTAATGGAAAATAGGGATGGAAAAAGACGTACAGGAAGGCAGGTAAAAAGGTGGGAAGATGATACACCTAAGGGCTAGAGGAGGTTAGCAATGGATCGACAAAAATGGTGGGAACTTGAGGAGGCCTATGTCGCAAGACAGCCTGACCTGGCAGCTGATAAAGATTAGTCTAACTTATTTTGAATGATGAATTGTGTATAGGTTGGATAAAATAAAGGCTATTTTTATTTTTTATTTATTTATTATTTTATTTATATATAATGTAACATAAAATTTATTTATTTAAAATTTACATACACGTGAAGAAGGATTTTTAGATAATATAATCAAGTTACAGATAATTAATAATAAGCATAATAAGAAATTATTTTTAATTGAACGAATGATATAGAACTCAAAACAAGAGACTGTTGTTAATTAATGTTATACTAGCTGAACCCCCTGACTTTGTCCGTCTGACTTCAATAATTCTGTTAAATTTGGGTTTATTTATTTTTGTGCGGAACCCTAATTAATTTTCTTTAACTGGAGTAGCCTATGTTACTTCTTGCAACATCAACTGTCCGCCAGTGAAAATTCCATCGAAATCGGTCCTGCCGGATCGGAGATTACCCGAAACCAACAGACAGGCAGACAATTTTTTTTATGTCATAGGCAATTAGAAAAAAAACGTGATTTTGACGTTTGAAACCGACATTGCAATTTTAGTTATATGTATATTCTGAACTTTATCTAAAATGCTAATATTAATTTCTACAGCATAGCGGTTTCTCTGGAAATATGCGTCTGTGCAGATATTTCTCGCTAATCCGCTTAGCATCGGTTATAACCGGATCATTTGCATGAGTGTAGTGCGATTTGGGTATTACACAACACTTATTTACTTCCCGAACTTAATAATTCAGTAGCTGAAACTTGCGACTTTTCCCGCGTTCATGACATCACTTATTTCAATTAAATAATGTTGTCTAATTACTTTATTACAGTCCATATTTACAGATTACAGTAAATATTTCTTATATATACACGGGTTCGTCCACTCTTACAACTTACAGTATATATTGCTTATATATATACGGGTTCGGCACTACTTACAGCTTACAGTAGATATTGCTAATATATACGCAGGTTCACCCATATTTGCAACTTAAAGTATATGTTGCATATATATATATGCGGGTTCACCCATACTTACAGCTTACAGTAAATATTGCTTATATTTACGCGGGTTCGCCCAAAATTACAGCTTCGAGTAGATATTGCTTTTACATACACGGGTTCGTCCACACTTACAACTTACAGTATATATTGCTTATAAATACGCGGGTTCGCCCATACTTACAGCTTACAGTAGATATTGCTTATACATACGCGGGTTCGCCCATACTTACAGCTTACAGTGGATATTGCTTATATATACGCAGGTTCACCCATATTTGCAACTTAAAGTATATTTTGCATATATATATGCGGTTCACCCATATTTACAGCTTACAGTAGATATTGCTTATATATACGCAGGTTCACCCGTACTTGCAGCTCATAATAGATATGGCTTATATGGATATACGCGGGTTCACCCATAGTTACAGTTTACAGTAGATATTCCCTTCATATACGCGGGTTCGCTCATACTTACGGCTTACAGCAGATATTGCTTACTAATCCTCTTAATTCAGGTTATTACCGCATCGTATGAGAGGGATATTAAATTTATACCCGCTTAACTATAAAGTTAGGAATTTCTCGATAATGGATTTTATTATCTATGCCCGGTCGCAGCCAGAGCAACTTAACTTAGCGATCGACTCAAATGCCGACCACTGATTAGGCCACGACCTCCTCAATATCAAATATCGACAAAACAAACAGTCGAACTCTACATCAGCACAAAAGTTGACCAAAAGCCACTATCCTGTAGTGTTTCAATTCCAGCTCACAGTTAATTATAACAGATCTGTTTTGTGCAGTGGAACCTCATTAATGAATCGCCGAAATGAGATCGAGATTCGATTCGAATATCGATAACACAAACAATCGAACTCGATATGAATCTACCCTTTAAACTTTAGTGCTTCACCGCGACTCGACTACAAACTCTGGTAGTCGATTAACCGACTGTATAAATACATTCGCCGAAATTGACCAGCTTCGCCATCATGCCGCGCTTAATGGATGCGTGCTATTGCAAAATTTTGCTCGCGAATTTTTCGGCTAGTCCGAGATACGACCTAGTTAAAAGATTTACTTGGCGTACAAAAATCTCACGCATCGTTTTTATAAGAATGCGATGGATGTGGGAATTTTCCAAAGCATTCTGGCTGCTCCATCTTTGGAAGCGGCCAGAATGCTTTATGAGTTTAAAATAAATTAAAGACTGTTGTGTTTGATATAGGTTTAGGGTACGATAGGACCGACATTATCGTCGTTGTAGAAGTAAAAATTTCGAATTAAAAAGAAATTAAGTATAAAAGTATCAAAATAAACGATTTTGACTGTATTTTTTTAATATAATCTACAAATAATATTATCTTGGGTAAACTAGCAATTCATCGTGTTGTAATAGTAAATTTCCAACCCTCCAATAGCACATCACTATGTTTCATATAACTTATGTCACCTCACTATTGTATTGTCTATTCCTCTTTGATTAAATCTCAGTGAACTGGAAGCAAGTTTTCTTTATCAACTCTTCATTTTCCCAGTGTTTTCAATACATCCATTCAATGTCTTTAAATTGTCATCTTTTTTCACTATACAAAAATGTCAATTTTTTACATTTTTCTTTCTATTCTTTTATTATACAAATGTTAACATATATGTACATATTTTAAATTATATATGTTGTTACCACTAAGTTAGTTTTCGTTCTTCAGGTCATTCATATATGTTTGAATTTTTTATGATCTGTATCGTTCATAATATTAATGTTTTAGACTTTAATGCTATTTTAGGTGATATTTCGTAAAAATAGTAGAGCCTAATACGCATTCCTGCTATTTCTTCTTAGGAAAATCATAGGGATATAATAAAAGGGAAAATTTGTAATTTTTTTTGAATCCAAAATCTTTAGTAAAACGATACAGTTTACTAATATATATTAATAAACTGTATATGTAAAACGATACAGTTTATTAATATATAATATATAACGAATACCTAACAAAAATTACTGATCACTATTAAGTGATCAGTAATTTTTGTTAGGTATTCGGTGAAAGAGCTTTTTTTGCTGCATATCTCTTAACCTATAGAGATAAATTAATTTAAACGAGAATTACGTTTAACCGTTAAACAGTTTGGTGTCCCCGAATGAAACGCATACATGTATTGCATTTTATTTATATTGTCTACTAGCGGACCCGTCACGCTATCCTTCTCGAACGTTTGGTTACTTACCATTTACTACATTATATTATCCTATAATATTATTTCCATTCCCGTTCCCGTTACCGATCCCGTTCCTTTTCCCGTCCAAGTTGTCATGTTCAAAAGCTTAAATTGTTAAAACCGCTAAGGGTAAATGAGAAATATATTTTACCTTCAAAGAAAATTATTCAGAAATAAACACAAAAAAAAAAGAATTAACGAATTTGGTATATATACACACATATATATGAAATATATATAATACTTTATTCTCTAGTCAAGGAAAAACGCATCAACACAAGCAGTTTTAAAATTTGATTTTCAGTATGGTTGGGAGTCCGAGAGGGGATTTTGTGCAATACTCGAGCATGTCAGAAAACCATATAGGGAGTATAGTATAAGATGCAAGGTCTTATAATGTACCCTCACCAAATATGAACCCTCAACATTAGGGGGGTTCTGTAAACCATTATAGAACCCTTATAAAAAGTCGAGCACATCAGATAAGGTAAGTTAATTACATGAAGTTAAATTTATGTTAAAATTATATAACGAATTTAACGTGAAATAAGAAACTGGGAGAGTAAAAAAGTTGAAAAAAAATACGTCCGCTCCTCCCTCGGCAAATAATTATATAATAATAATCTAACGCGATTAATTATTTTTTATTGTAAAGGAAATACTCTAAGGATTAGGCAAAAAAAAATATCTGACTATTTTCTCAAGACAACGTGGCTAAAACTATCACGCGCTCCGTATGACCACGCTTCTGGCGCTATGTGCAACATGACCTTACCTTAAAATTTACCTCGTACTATTCCCCTGTGGAATCAGTTGCCAGCTTCGGTATTTACGAACGGATATGACTTAGGGACCTTCAATAAAAGAGCATACTCATTTCTCAAAGGCCGGTAACGTACATGTGAGCCCTCTGGTGTTGCAGTTGTCCATGGGCGTCGGTAGGTCGTTCACTAGGTGAGTACCAGCTGCCTGCTCCTTTGCCCCTTGTTATACATTAAAGAAGCTTCTCAGCGGCTAATCGTGTTATGGCACACGGTCTTTTGATGTCATCTTCGAAACTTCTAGTATTAGTGATTGTGAATAAAAGAAATGAAGAAATAGAAAAAAGTTTCTGATATTATAGAAAGGGTAAAATTTCTTGAAAGAAAGGTGACTTCTGGCACAGGTCAGAGCTTGCTGCAAATAGACAAATAGAATATAAAACTCAAACCTGACTGCTTTACGCCGTTAACCGAAAATGTAACTCTATCCATCACCACACCTTATGTGAAACTAAACGAAGAAAGTAAAAAAACAATGAAACGTGACGGTATATTAGTCGCTGTTACCGTCTGACCAAATTGAGAGACCAACGAAACGGAAAATTACTACCAGAAAAAACGATTTTGTAAACACGCTTGTTGCATTCGCATAAAAAATGTTGAAACGGTAGTATGTACATGTAAAATTATCATTTCATATTGATGAAATTAATTTATATTACGAAATTGAAAACAGTAACCCAAAGAAAGTAATAATTAGAAGTAGCACGCTTATAGTTATTGTGGTCTGCAGCCGAATTGGACCGGTCTATTCGAGTACCAGTACCTTTTTCTCACATAATATCGGTGTAAAGTGGCGGCAATGCTGTCACGTAAAGTGATAGTATTTTTACCGCTTTTCGTTCAGTATCACCTTCAGAGGGCCTAGCATGAACATTTCGAAGTGAACTAAGTCGAAGTGTTAATGAAATGAAAATGCTAGACCCACAGGAGACATGCCTTAATCGTGCCATGCTTTTAATTAACGCTAATGCAACCCTAGTTGACGCTAAGAACGGTCTGCTGTGGGCCTGGCACGAACATTTTGATCCTAAATAGTCGACTCGACGGCTGACTTAAGTTCGAAATGTTCGTGCAAGGCCCTCTGGTTTTGCAGATATCTATGGTAGTCATTCACGTACCGCCTGCTTACGTTTGTTCCTTGTAACATATCTCTCATCATTTTCGTTACCAGGCGATTTTTTTAGATATTGTATGAAAACCTAGATTTCTCAGCTCCCTGTTCTTTAGTAATTTAGGAAAAAATGCTACCAGAAATAGAATGATACGAACTGACCAAAAACTGTTAAGGCTTATCGATTTTTTTAAACGTATTTGTACGCTGATCTCTATGTTTTCAGAAAACAACTTGTAACTTTCATATAAATTTTATTTTATTTTATGCTGCTATTTAAATGTTAAGTAGACGAAATTCTAATTGGATTTACTGTTATATTTATTCATTTTTCTTAGCATTGTTATCAATCATCTTTCATTTGATTTTCGTATTTTTTTTTCCTTTTTCCAACCTGTTTTTTTTCTTTATGTTCTCCTCTAAAATGGCGAGGCTATGTTAAGAATGATGTAATTGCCTAATTAAAAAGTGTAATAATCATACATAGTTAATGTCGAAAATTCTGTATAAGTAAAATTATAACTTTTTGTTCGCTATTCTAATAAATAATAAATAAAACCACATTATGCATAATAGTAATTTATTTTGATAAAAGTCCTAAATACAACTGGATGAGCAAAATTAACTTAATAAAAATAATAATGAATCTACCATACACACTAAACCTTAATTTAACAAGGTTCTCTTAAAACAGACCTTGTATATAGTATATATAGCATAAATAATTATAACGAACATGATATTAAAATATTAAAGATATTAAAATTAAAAATGAATCTCTATTTCTCTTGGCTTTACAAGTGGACCAATTAGGTTTTTTTTTTAATAAATTAATCAATGAAAGGGACTAACCGCAAAATGGAACGCAAGTAGCGTACTTTTTGTAGAGATCTTTATTTTAGCATTACAAATGTTGTCTCAAAAGCCAAAATGGTCACAGATATTGCGTTTGTTCATCAGTGTCTATAAAAATTGCATAATTATTTTTTCCCGAGCTACCGTTTCTGAGATACAAAGATTCAAAAATTTGTAATATTTTCATGTAAATTAAATTGAACGGTCTGTTCGTAACGTAGAAATTATTTTTTTCCTTATCGCATTTGAGTGTATACGATACCTATAACAAAAACACAAGTTAAGCATTCGTGTCGGCCGGTGACGTCGCCAAGGCGTCTTGGTGAGGTAGCGATCTTGATCTGACGCGGGTCACAGCTAGTTTCTAATAAAATTTGAAGTCTTCACAATTCGTAATATAAGCCTTTGGTCGGCACAGGATGCCGCGATTGGATACGGAACCCGTGCCTCCCTCCGGCTCGATATACGTACACCCTCCTCCGTGTTTCGGATTCATACTCGTATTACTGAGCGATATTAGTCGTGACATTGTGAGCATTGTGTGGCTTTCGAGGATAACGTCAGTCGATAGTCAGTCATCTTAACTCACAACACATCCTCTTCAATCCAAGCGAACCCTGATACGAGACCGGGATAAAGCTAGGAAGAAGATATATAAGTACATATGTATATTAGCTATGATCATTTCTCGTACTTGAGCGAGGAAACACGAATTAATTAATATCTTTGATGTTTGCGCAATCGTACGGGCATTGTAACGTCAGGAGCACAACTTCCTTACTTCCAACTTTGTTTGACCAAATTAATGAGTTACCGAACAAATATGTAGGTTAAGGTAACAAATGAAAGATTATTTCTTGATCTTTATTATGTAATGCAGGTCATGCAGTATGTAAGTATCTATGGAAGATCTGTACTAATATTTTTTTTAATTAACAAGGGGCAAACGGTCTGGCTGCATTCAATTTCGTGAGTACCAATGCCAACGATAACACCAGAGGGCTCGCAGATGGGTTGTCGGCCTTGAGGAATGAGTAGGCTCTTTTAGGACATAGGAATGATGAGGGTGAAATCTTTAAATCCTACAGAGGGTAAAATCTTAACAGTCTCAATAGCCCAATGGTAAAAGTAATGTACTCAATTCAAATAACGATTCCGCTGAGTTATGCCTATGTCTAACATAAACTTAAAAAAAAACCTTAAGTCTATAGCTCGAGCTTAGCTTGGTATAACGTAAATAAGAAATACCCAAAAATATTCCAAATAATAATATCGACTAATTAATGAATAACATTTATAATAAAAAAGTTTTATTAGAGTTTCGAAACATTTCTCGCTTTAAGATACAAAGTACATGCATGGAAGATTAAACTACTTTGCTTAAATCTGCGAATGAAATGAATGAATGAAGTCATTCAATCATCGTTGTTGTAACTTTATCTGATTTTTTTGACATTATTTACGTATTAAATGTTAATTAATTGTAAATATCTAACAGTCTGGACATTCAATTGTATTTTTATTATTCATTTTTACTTATATTCATATTGTTGTAATCTTAGCATGTTGCGATGACTCATTATTAGTAGGGCAAGTTTTTTGTAAAATAATTTTTTTTGTACATACTGTTGGTTATTCAGAATTAATTAATTAATTTATTAATATTTCACCTATAACATGGATATCCGCAAAGTAACAACTGATTATATCAACTGTTAGACAAAGTATTCGACAAAGTATAAGTGGTTTATACATAAGTTTCCTTTAAAATTTAAAGTTCTAATTAATATGTATAATTGCATACTTTATTCGGTAATGGTTTCCTTTTCAGAATTATAGGAAATAATGTTATTTAATAAAGATTTGTTAAATTTTGTATTCTTGAAGATATTTATTGTTCTGTTTCTCTTTGACAATTGTTAGATTTCTATATTTAAAATAATAGTTTTTTTCTATTGAGTTTTTATGTGTTCCACAATTTAAACAAATATTTTATTTTTATACAATTGTTGGTGTTCCTTCTGAATAAATGAATTAATATATTACATAAATAAATAAATGAATTAATGTGTTAAGATATCAATAAACAATTGTACTGCGTATATTTGTGTCTCGTCGGGCTGATTTTAAAGCCAGCATAGCGAATGGAAGCCATGTCTATTTTCGGTCTGAAAAACGTAAGCCTAAAATACTAAGCCGCAAAAACCTAGAACCGATGTTCGTTTTGTACACATGTTTTAATCAAGCAAAAAGGCTTAAGTTTTAGGTTTTTTATGTGATGTACAATTAATAATAAAATAGATATTATTGATCGAAGGAATGAGGTAATTGAATACTTTAAGTCGCGCAATACAGCATTTCTTCATTACAATTTCTTATTTAAAAAAAAAGTGAAATGAATTTGTTAAATTTTGTACCCTCGATATCTCATTGATATAAGGACGGGCCAATCCGTATCCGATACGCGATACACGTATTTGTAAAATAACTTCAAAATCTATTTTCCGATTTCGTTCAAAATAATTTTTCTAATGTATATAGCATCGGAAACGACATTGTGGCAGACCAAGAATGAGATGGAGGAATGACTTTGATCGTTATAATGGATATTGGCAACGCATAGCCTCAGACAGAACCTTATGGAAAGAGAGTAGGGAGGCCTTTGCCCTGCAGTTTTAATTAGAGGTAGCGCCACGCTTGTAGCCGAATTGGACCGGCGCGTCCGGGTATCAGTACCTCTTTCTCACATGAGATCAGCGTCAAATGGCGTCAATGCTGTCACGTTTGCGAGAATTCCCACTTGATGAGAAACTTGTAAAAATTTTCGTCGTTTATCCCCCCCCTCAAGTTGAGCGCAGGTCGTCACGTTAGCGGCGAAACAACTATGTGAGGTCGAAGGTATTTTTTTTAATTAGCCTATTGTGTCCCACATCTGGGCAAATGCCTTCCCCTTCTCGGTCCACTTTCCTCTTTCCTGGGTCAATCTCATCCACAACTTCCCCCCAAAGGCTTCCAAATCATCGCGCCACCTCTTTCTTGGCCTGTCTGGTCGTTGGCGACTATTGGTGGACGGCCAGGAAGTCGCGATATTGGCCCACCTTTGCGAGGATCTATTAAACTATAGTTAAGTAGATGTCATCAGCAACGAAAAAGAAAATTTTAAGAGATTGTCCCTCTCCAGCCCTTCTCAACTGATTACCCTGGAGCAGTTTCTTTATAACACTATTTTATTACAGGTGGCATGGCGTCATTCTCGCCCATGTTAAACAATGGGATTCACGTAATAATGTACAGCTACTATCTTCTGTCCTCAGAAGGAAGCCCCGCGATTAAAGCCTCCCTTATTAAATATAAAAGGTGGCTAACTGCTATGCAAATGGTGAGTGGCCTATGTTTAAATACAAATAATAAAATATTGCGTACAATCTAAAAATGCACGCTCTTCCACTAAATTCCATTAATTCAAAGAGAGAGTAAATATTTATCGCAATGGTTGCCAGTGTTTGTGCAGCGATTCTGGGTAATAATGCAGTTTGGTTACATTTCCCAAAAATGCATTTTTTTTTCTGGAAGTTGTTGTTTTCACTCTACTGTCAGCCTTGCCCAATGGAATATCACACAGTAGAGTGCAAACAACAACATCCAGAAAAAATATATATCGAAATTTTTTTGAAAAGGAACCAAACTGCATAATTTCCCGAGTCTGCTTGCTTGTATTGTGTCTACACACTATTTTGCGTGTAGAGGTAAGTACATTGGTTGGGCATGCATTTTTAGACTGAACACACTATAGATATGAATTGCACGCAATACGATATTACTATCGGTGGAAAGATTTTGTATGTGATATGATTATAACAGCTATACAAATATACGTTTTTATTTATTTTTGTTCATCAACTATATGACATATATTAAGTCTCTTAGTTAATATGGAAACACAATACATACTATTTCCTTTTTTCAGATACAATTCACCGTTTTACTAATACATGGCGGACAAGCACTGCTACCAAGTTGTAACGTACCAATAGCTCTCAGTTTTATATTTCTTCCTAATGTGATATTTGTATATTATATGTTTTATGGATTCTACAAGAAAAATTATGCCAAGAAAAGCAGCCAAAATGGATTCAAAAAGATTAAAACTTAAATGAACTGTACATTAAAAAAGAAAGATACTAGAAACCTCTTTTTAAAACTTCCAGCCCAATATTTAAACACAAACAATTGATATTAAATAAATAAGTAAAAAATGCAGAATATGAGATAATAAAATGGTATATTTGTGCTATATCTGCTAAAATGTATATATAATTAAGTGATTCTCCTCACTGTTGTATATGTGGGCTGCTTGTATACGTCCATCGTTTTCACCGGACAATATTTGCTGTTTCATGACGAACGAGAAAGAGAAAAACTATATAAGAATGTGCCAGTGAATCATCACATTCAGGGTCTGTAGTCCGATGAAAACAAACTGTATAAAACTAGCAGCCATATTCGCTAGTTATGTTTTAAAGACATATGACAAGTAACATATTTTCATAGTAGTAAAACAATGATGGTTTTGATAAATGTTTGTAGTATAATGACTTTCTATAAAAGTGTATACTTATTATAAGATAATGTTTTTCATTTGCGAAAATTACTTTCAAAATTATAGATTTAATAATAAAATAATTATGCCAGATATTTCATGATTATTTCAAATGGCTGCCCTGTAAAATTTAATATATGTCAGATCCATCACTTTTCTACGACTATGACAATATGGAACACACCCCAATTAATTTCACATCATAATACAGTTTTTATGAAATTTTATTTAATTATACTTCCTTTTACAACAAATATAATAAAACTTTCAATATAGAATTGGTGGTAATATTTCCTTATACAGTTACCTGTGAATGTAATGAACAACAAATCACAAATTATAAAAAAATATGTAAATAAAAAAGGTTATAAAATTTGTTTTCTTTGTGTTGCCACAAGCAAAATTTATGATTTACCCCCACTTTCGCAGTGTATAACTTTATGGACATTAATAACTATTGCTATTCTACTTCCTAGCGTTGTCCTGGTTAAGTACCAGGGTCCGGTTAGATTGCAGAGCATTAGGCTGTGGGGCGAGTTAAGAAGACCGATTGCCATTTGACGTCATCCTCGGAACCCCGCACAATCTCTATAACCTTATAATAAATAAATTCCCGCTGTAACTAAAGTAGAAGAATGTACTAACGCAGAAACAGGAGTAGGTGCTGCTATAGCAGCAGGTAATCACCCGTTGAGCTATATGTTAATTGAATACAATACGAAACACATTAATTTAATCCTTTCGTTTACGTCATAATTAAGTCTTAAGATGTTTTACGTTTGGGCCGTATATACAAGCACTCCATAGAATGCGGGTGTATTGTAAACGAGCGAGAATTATGTTTGAGGAATCCTTTGTACCATTAACCGCAATACGGCAGCTCTGCGGAACAATGGAACTTAGTTTATTATCGGATTGGAACTTACACCTAGCTGTCTGTAAGGTATTCTGTTAAGTTAAGCTATTACATAACAGTTCTGTTCAGTCGCGCGCTTATTTCGGTACTACTAAGCTTTATTATTTCCAACGCTTATGTAAAGTTTGGTTCCACAAGAGTTTGATAAAATATTTATTTAATGTATCAGCGCTACGTGTACTCACGGGTAACACAAATGTAGAGAAAATTTGACACATAGTGGTCAATAAAGATTTATGTTATACCATTAAAGATAATGTGTACGGTTTTCGCGCGCGTTCACGCCTGTTCCCCGATCAAAGTCGGTATTTTGTTCGCGCCTGTTTCGCGATGCGTTCACGGGTACACATCCATATTCACGGCCCTGTGAAATTAAATTTCGCCACTGGGTTCAATATAATAATTTATATCAATAAATTTTGATTATTGCTCCTGGTCTGCAGCCGAATTGGGACGGTGCGTCCGGTTACCAGTACCTATTTCTCACATAAGATCGGCGTTAAGTGGCGGCAATGCTGTAACGTCAAGTGACGGTATTGTTGTCGCGTTTCGTACGGTTAGTGAGACTTCCCAGTGGCCTACTCTCGCCTTTAAAGGCCGGCAAAGCAGCTGCTAGGCTCCTGGTGATGCAGATGTCCTTGGGCATCGGGAGCCACTTGTATGAACCGCCTTCTCATTTACCCATTGTAACATAAAAAAAAAAGTTTGACACCATAGACCATAGTCAATTCGTATATGGTATACTAGCTATTTCCAGCGATTTATTCCGCGTAAAGTAGTTAGCTTATAATTAATAGACATTCGATAAAAAAGGATTTTTCAATAGGGCCAGATTAAGGAAGTCAAAAATCTATTGGAGTGATATCTCATGTCACTCTGACGTTCAACTGATTAGCTGCCATTTTGTATTCGTTGCATTGCTTTACAGATAACATAAATTTTGTGACACTTTTTACTTTTTTGGCATAATTTGGTTTGATGAGTTTATTTTTTGGGTGTGCAATTTGTTCTCTTATTTCCCCTAATTAAGTTCAATGTTTAATTTTATTTTGTTTTATTTTAAAAGTAAATTTACAACTTGCATATTAAACAATTACTTAACTACTAATATTGGAGACATAATAGCTGATATGCAGGTCTATAATAAATGTACCTAGCATTGTTATAAAATATCATGAAAACACGATAGAAAAACAAAATAAATAAATAAATTAGAGTTAGTAAATTCTTTTACCATTTATTTGCTAACTGATGTAAAGTGCTGGAAACTACAAATAAATGCATTTCATATCAATTTTACGCGGAAAAAATCTCGGACGCAGCTAGTACGTACTATATAATTTTACGACATAGACATAAAATACCAGACTTTTATAGCTTAACCGAAAACGACAAGAAATAGCAATTTATAATAATCCTTTAAAACAATAACAAATTAGCTCCAAGCATTTTCTATTTTTTTAAGGTACAATATACATATATGAACGGCTACAGAAGTAATACTTCAAATTCAAATTAAAAAAGTAACTTTCCTTACTAAAAAGATCCGAAACCTAAGATTCACAAAAGCCATACATTTTAGGGGTCTTGAGTTAAATCCAATGATAAGATTATATATAGCCTTTTAGTATCCTTGATTGTGCGCGATACGTGTATCAAAGCTTTCAGGCTTTCAAAGGCATAAAATAACCCAAACATAAACATACAAGATTCGAGTAAATATTTATGCTCGGACCCAACAACATACATACATAAATTATATCAAAGATATCTGACGCGCATGGCAAGTTTTTGTATCAGGATTTTTTTTCATTATGCATTTTTAAAATAAGATTTTTTTATGGACAACTTTCTCAAGTTTTCAGTTGTGATAGTAATTGAATTTTGACCATTGGCGAATAACAAACATTTTCGAGGAGGTCATTCACATTTTTGAGGAGGTCGTGGCCTAATCAGTGGTCGACATTTGAGTCGATCGCTAAGTTAAGCTGCTCTGGCTGCGACCGGATGGTAGATGGGTGACCCATTCTAGCACTGGTTTATATTTGATATCCGACCTCCTCCGTGTTTCGGAAGGCACGTAAAAGAACCTATTTGGCTTGGTACCGACTTCAGCACATCAGTAAGTGTCTACTAAATCGTATGAAAGTACTATTTATTTTGTGCTTTTTAGTTCGCCTCGTCTTATTGTTTTTGAAGACGGTTTTCTTTTTATTTAAAAATAATTTATGTTTACCCGCCACGAGACGCCACACTGCACGCGACGCGCAACGCCCCGAGACTCCGTAAACGAGGCCTTCGAATCATTCTCTGTACATTACGCTCAGTTGGAAGGAATTATTCGTTATAAGCGATATATAAGGGTCCTATAACTGTTCTAAAAAAACTCCCCTATATAAAGAATTCATATTTGGTGGGAGTACATTATAGGGTGCAAGAATTCTCTTTATATAGTTGTCTCACGCGCTCGAGGATATCCCAAAAACCCCTCTTGGACGCCCTATCTAACACAGATTCAAATTCAAGATACTGCATTTATTCAAATGGTCAAATATTTGAACAACAACAGTTTAACCCACCGAAAAGAACTTCGAGAAGACCGACTTATATGCTAACATACAATAAACGTGATCTAATATTAAAACCCTTTTATTCTATATCACTGCATAAAGATTCAGCGTCGCCGACCCGAAGGTGGCAGGCAATTAACTCGTATTCACTCCTCAGCACAAACGCACTTACACAAGTTTACACTTAAAATAGAAAAAACTAGAATATCAGCTTACTTGTTTCAGCAAAAAGGATCGGCCCATTATTGGAAAGCAAGGTTAGTCTTGTTCCTGGAAAATATTGGAATATCACTTACATTTTCTTCACAAAAGCAGTATGTAGTCAACACTCTGCTTTATGCCATATTTTCTCATGTCACTACCAATTAAACGCAAACCTATCGACCCCTAAGGTCATCCATAAATTACATCACGCCAATTTTACCATTTTTTACCCCCCTTTCCTTTTCACACTTTGTCAAATTTTCGAAACCTCCTCCCCCTTGGTGTAACGTCACATACTTTAAAAATAAAAAATAACAATGAAAAAAAACGGCGAATTCAATTTTTCTTATTACAATATTTTAAATTTTGATATGTGACGTCACAAGGCTCTTGACCCCCCCCCCCCCCCTCCCGTGCCCCTTGTCACACAATTTCACATTTTGGTGGCATTTATGGATGACTCCTTAGGTATGACGACAACGATGGAACACTTAATATAATACGAAATATTGAGTCAAGTTGTAAAGAGTTAGTTGAAATTAAAGTACTTTTGGATGGATAGTGGGGAAATTAAATTGTTTCTACATTGTTGTAGAACTTCAATCTATGAACTTACTTGTGCTTAGGCCTGTATAACTTACTGCATCCTTTAAAGCAGCGTTTTGTGGCGATAAATCTAAAATAAAAAGAAAAACAATTATAAGCATTACAGTACTAGCTCAGTCTTAGAAAGTTGTCATATCCAGTCATAGTTATAGTGTCAATCACACAATAAGACTGATTATTGTGAAAGAACAGCAATGATTGTCCGCGTTACTGTTTCACATGACGATAACTTCATTATAAGAATATCATGTTTGTTGTGTGGCATACTGTCTTATTTCTCTATCAATTAATCGTAAAGTTTTTGCTTAAGAGTTGATGCTACGATAGCACACCTAATAGAATACGAAAAATTGGGTCAAGATGTTAAAGAGTCCGTCGAAATATGTAATATGATATAACTGAATAAATCTAAAATAAAGAGAAAAATTATTATAAACATTACAATACTGGGTCAGTCTTAGAAAGTTGACATGTTCAGCTACAGTGTCCATCATACTATATACCCCAATAAGCTTGATTAAGTGGTAGTTCGATCAGTGATTGTCCAAGTTACTGTTTTATACGATGATAACTTCATTAAGGGTGAAAATTGGTGATATATTAATCAAAAATATGGAGATATTACTGTCCGTTGCAATGTTGAGTTAACGAATAGTGTTCTGACGGTTGTTTCGGTTAATGGTTTTAGAGCGAGGAGTATTGAAACACGTCTCAAAAGGCTCTCGCTTCGTTATCAATCATTATATATTTACAATTCGCGGTAGATGCCAGAAGCTTATCGTTTTGTTAAACTTGGTTGATGTATACTGATCGTATTGTCTAAACAGTATACAATGCGCTAAAAATTCCCCTATTCCATCTCATCATTATCATCACTATTTCTAATAAGTTAATTTACCTGGTTCCGCTATAAGTTGTTCAGCATCCAGGGCTTCACTCTCATTCAGTCTTACCACCACCAGGGAAGTCAATGTTGTGACGAACGAATACTGCAAATATAGGAATATATAGGTTCTAAGCTTAAATATAAGGGATATGGGTACATATAATGTGCATTCTGTACGGTATTCCATAAAAGTCATACCTGAAGTGCAATAGCTAAAGCCTTGGATTTTCATTCCCCTTACGTTGAACCAGCGACGGTTTACAAGAATAAGTTAGTATTTTTTTAATGTATAGTTAGACAATGGAAATTATTACATAAATTTACGACCAATAAGAATGGTACTTTGAGTCAAGTAATTTTCCGCAATTCTTGCAGTGAAACCGACCGAATAATTTTACTTTGAGCCATTTTAAAACAGTCACACTACGGAACCCTTTGTACTAAGTGCTAATCAGACTTGTGACCAACAAGAACAAAACTTTGAGCCGAGTAATTTTCCGTCAATTACTGCAGTGAAACCGACCGAATAATTTTATTTTGAGCCATTTTAAAATACTTTCGAACTCTGCGGTTTGCGGTGCGTTGATTGGGCCATACCGGTGGTACTGTTATATAACTCCAGAAGTTTGACTTCCCTTACTAAAATGAGGGTCTATGAAGAATATTTACTACCGTAATAGAAGAAATAAAGTGTAACAAGATGGTTTAACCCACATTAGAAGTAAAGGCACATCTTTATAGTCATATCTTTGTACTTACTGTCGCCTGTGTACATACGAAGTTTTTACTTCTAATGTGAGTAAGTCATTGGGCACGTTACTCCCCGTATTATGTTCTCCATTCATGTTCTTTCGAAGTGTAAACTTCTTTTTTTTTAATGTTACAAGGGGCTAACGAGCAGGTGCACATAAGTAACTACCGACGTCCATGGACGCCACTAAGAAGCTAGTAGATGCCAGCCTTTAACGACGAGATTAGGCCACCGGGAAGTCTCACAACCCGAACGAAACGCGACAACAACACCATCACTTGAAGTGACAGCATTGCCGCCACTTCACGCCGATCTTATGTGAGAAAGAGGTACTGGTACCTGGTCGCGCCGACCCAATTCGACTGCGGACCAAAAGGATGGTAAGCGTGGGGCTACCTCTATTTAACTTCTTTAAGGTCGTTGGTATTTTTTCAGGTGGGGAAAAAAACCTTGTATTTCGGTTCAAGTTCAAGTTGTCACTGCTGTCGGCACTTCCGGAGTGCAACTCTTTTATTCTTTTTGTTTGAAACATATTGCCTTTTACTTTGCATTGTCGTTACAGAAGTGTGCCGGATATTTATCTATAATTTAATTTAGATAGTTCTCATGAGATAAACACACTTTTACTTTAAAACGTATTACGTAGATTTACTTTCTATTTACAATTTTTTTGATACTTAAATTGACGTTGACATTGTTTTTATATAAAAAAAGGGCAGAAGGGCAGGCGGTTATAACCGTGTAAACCTTCATCGAATGGGCGTCGGTAGTTAGTTATATCGAAAACTGCCACGTAACTTGTTGTATCCCCAAATTCCCAGCATTAAAGTAGAGCGTCACAAACAACTAAATTCTAATAATAATATGACAGTCACTTTTTAATATATTATTGTATACAATAATGTAATCGTCATTATTGCATATATAATTGTATACACGAATGTGTTATAACATGACGATTTTATTTCAAATTACATGTTTGTAACGCTCTACTGTGAAGTTGAGAATTTTGGGTTACAACAATTTACGTAGGAGGTATCCAAATACTGGGCTGCAAAGTGATAACAACTAATCCTGGCAACAAAGCCTTAGGCAAAAGGTGGTATTTTCATACTTCTGAAAGAAAATTTGAATTATCTGCACAGGCTCATGGGTTGTTTATGAATCCTTTGTTTTGAGTTTGTATGCATTCGCATCATAAAGATATATTGTAAGCTTCGAACCAGGGTTGGTGCTGATGGATTTTTGGGACCTGAATGGTTTTTATTGATTTTATATACATTATAGGAAGCATTCCTACAATGTATATAAAGAGGGAATATCAGGAACAATCCATGCAGACTTTTCTATGAAATATATATAAGCTTATATATATTCCCCTTTCTCTTCTATTTACCCTCTAGTTCAATTTAAAAGTATATATTGTAAGATTGCAGTGCGTTAACCAGTGGAGTAGCTTATCTTACAGGGGCCCTATATCAAAATGTACCTGGGGGCCCAAAAATCGCCAACTTGATCGCCCGCTTACTCCGAAAAGAAAAGAGACTGTAATTTTTTTAATAACTAATCTGAATTATAAATTTTTATTTGGTATAATACGACTTTTTTTAAATGGTTGATTGAACAGTTTTCTCAAAAATGTTTATAATGTATAAAGGATTATGTTTAATATTTTAGAAATTTTTGCTTATACACCTTCGGGGCTCCTGTAGCCCGGGGGCCCCGTATAATTAATACGGCTGATACAGCGGTAGCCTCTGGCGTTAACGTCATAAAGTTTTCTTTATCTTTCTTTCCCTCAAATAGGGATACGCTTCGCAATTGAATTCCAAATACACCACATTCTTCAAATCGAATTTCTAACAATTTCTAAGGGGCAATCCTATACATAATTAAGATTACCCATGTATTTTGTCCAATAAAAGAATTTGATTTGATTTGATTTGATATACCTATACCTATTTTAAAAATATATACTAAAAATCCACTTTTGTGAGTTTATTAAAAATGGACATGAGAAAATAATTTTTGAATTTGTATTTAATAGGTATACCTCAAGGTACACAATTTTATTATTTTTTTAAGGAACGACAAGTAATTATTTTCGGATGTCATTTCTTCTTCTTATATCAATTGAAGAATCTTCAAGAATAAAATTAGAGGTAGCGCCACGCTGGCAGACCTTTTAGTCTACAGCCGAACTGGTCCGTTCCGTTCAGGTACCAGTACCCTTTTCTCACATAAAATCGGCCTGAAGTGGCGGCAATACTGTCACGCCAAGTGACGGTATTGTCGCGTTTCGTTCGGTTTGTGAGGGATCCCGGTGGCCTAATCCCTTTTTAAATGCCCGCAATGAATCTGCAAGCCTTCTGGCGATGCAGATGCTCATGAGCATCGGTAGTCACTTAGGTGAGAAACCGCCTGCTTGTTTGCTGTTTGTAATATTAAAAAAAATCTATATATGTATAGTTTATTAAAATACATCAAATGAAACATACAGATAGCAACCCTAACTAGACAGTGAGAAAGTGCGGTAAATTGGAAAGACAAAGTCGCAGTGCCATACTATGTCACACCCACGGGCTCATCAGTTAAGGTGAATTCTTTTGATGTTTAGACAGTAATTGGGTGTTATACCATTTATTCGTGGAAACCGGGGCAAAAGAAACAAGCTATAAGTTTTAATCAAGGCCTTGATAGCTCAACTGGAGAAATCAGTGTGATTCGATTGTTCTCGGTTCGATTTTTGACCCTGTAAATCTAAATGATCAAAAATGAATGGTTAACATATACCTGATATGTTAACTGGCTGGCCTAGTTGTTTTTATATCACAAGGGGTAAAAATGCTTCTCCAAATGTTCTCTTCTTGAAGGTCCCTTAGTCGTACCAGTTCGGAAACACCGGAGTTGGTAACTGATTCCACAGAGATGTGCGAGGCAAGAATTTCCTAACAATCACCCTGTTGTGGACTTGTTAGTTATCATTAGCCGCCCGTGAGAGTTGTATGCATAATGGTTAGACTGACAAATTGGTTATGGACGCGATAAATGGTAGCCATTTTTGTATCGCTAAACAGATAATTTGAAATTAGATCACGTTTCACGTGGGCTTCGCATTTTTGTAGGGCCGCGGTAAATTTCAAAGACAGCCAACTCTCGCTACGATTGTTCCTACTACATAATGCCTAATAGATGTATTATTATCCACTTAACTGCATGTGGGGAAGAAATCGCTCTTCAGCGATAACACCGCCTTTTGTACTTCTTTTCTCGCTGTATGTTATTATGTGTTAATTTCTTTTGTGGTGTACCTACAGTAAAGCGTATAAATAATAATAATAGATATCTATATATAAACAATACATACATATATAAAGCTGAAGAGTTTTTTGTTTGTACACTTGAACGCGCTAATCTCAGGAACTACTGGTCCGATTTGAAAAATACTTTCAATGTTAGATAGTCCATTTATCGAGGAAGACTATAAGCTACATAATATCATCACGTTAAATTTTTTCACCTAATCTTACGCGGACGAAATCACGCGCACAGCTAGTTTAATATATACTATTGCGTGAAAAAGAGAAATGTTTAAAGGGTCCCATAATTCGGTTACGTCTTTAGGTTGAGACGTGTCGTCCATTTAAGCTTATCGCATCGAATCAAATCACACTGACATACGATAAGATTCAGGACCTTCAAGAAAAGAGTATCCCGATTTCATAAATAACACATCCTTTGAAATATAATCATGCCGTTTTCTTCATTAGTTA